>OY755236.1:8076456-8346456 GCA_963576725.1 Azorinus chamasolen | reverse complement strand
AGGAGCCGTCTGATCAGGATCTACTCTGTTTGCTAGTTGAGTTTGAAAGATATGTTTCTTTACTTTCTAAAATTGCTACAATGTTCCACCTACCATATGTCGTTATATCCATTTTGTGAATGAATATTTAGAAGGTATTAATAATAAATATAGAACAGGAAAAGGGTTAATGCATGACAAAAGAGATACAGAAAGCTCCTATTGGCTTTTTATGGTATTAACAATTTCCCTCATATAAAACCTTTTCCCGCATTTTGACACGGATCAGACGACCCTATCTGGTCAGGGTCTGGTTTGTTTGCTTTTGACATGATATAAATCTGATTCTAACGTTTGTGTCAAAGCAAATAAATTCCTTGAAAAGTTAAAATTATACAAAAACTGCTTACTCATGAAAATAAATATTCATGATGCCATTATTTCTTAAATGAATATTGAACAGAGAGAGGGTTACATTGTAAGTGTTTCAACCTTAAGCACACAGAGGACAGTGTTACGGTATTTTCACAGTTCCTTCACAGAGAGTTTGGATCCAAATGAGACACCGTGTCATTCTGCGTCTCATATGGATTTCAAAATGTTTGAAACTCAAATCATGTTTTGGAAAATACATGTAGTAGAAATAATACTTTCCAACCAGTATACATTTAGTTGTTGTCGATGGTGTATCCTGAAAGCATGATCAAGTATTTCGAGTACAGCAGAACATATCTTAAGCGGTCATCAAAAAAGAGATCCAATTATTTGTATGTAAAGCAGGTTAAAGCTTGTGTTTTATTATTTAGACAAGTTTTACCTTTCTGTTTGTTCATCGACAATTCGTTGTAACAATATGTCCCGTAGGCACAGCTGGCGTGTGCTAATTTTCATTTAACTTAATGCTGACGAGGACGAGTTGCTTCTGAGTTTATGGTGTACATCACAGCCAACTAGAGGGCAAATTATTGTGTTAAAATGATAAACACTGACAACCTACAACATAAATAAGTGTTAAGGCACACTACAACAATTAGATTCTTCACTTGGGTAAAGATTGTAGTGAAAAGGAACACCACCAAACGCATGGTAAAGATTGTAGTGAAAAGGAACACCACCAAACGCATGGTAAAGATTGTAGTGAAAAGGAACACCACCAAACGCATGGTAAAGATTGTAGTGAAAAGGAACACCACCAAACGCATGGTAAAGATTGTAGTGAAAAGGAACACCACCAAACGCATGGTAAAGATTGTAATGAAAAGGAACACCACCAAACGCATGGTAAAGATTGTAGTGAAAAGGAACACCACCAAACGCATGGGTAAAGATTGTAGTGAAAAGGAACACCACCAAACGCATGGTAAAGATTGTAGTGAAAAGGAACACCACCAAACGCATGGCAAAGATTGTAGTGAAAAGGAACACCACCAAACGCATGGTAAAGATTGTAGTGAAAAGGAACACCACCAAACGCATTGTATATGACCTTGTAACACTTACTTGAAAACCTCTACATTGTTTTGTCCCTTGGCACAGCTACACCATGTTTTATATATATATAACCTTTTACTCCATAAATACGCCTTTCTGTGCCTTTGCAAACAGAGTAGATCCAAATCAGACGGATTCTGTAGGAACCGTCTAAAGGGGCCGTCACACCATGACGTTCTGTCAACGTTCTCTGAACATTTCAATCGTTCAATTTTTTAGCGTTCTAGAGTGAGGATGACACATCTGGCGTGTGATTAACGTGTACTTAACGCATGACTAGCGTGTGTCTTACGCGCGAGAAGCGTGTAACAGCGACCAAGTAAGGTACCCCTGAAAGTCATTAGTGTGTGCTAACGTGCCACTGGCGCCCAACGAACGATTTGTGAACGATAGACGAGCGTGTTGAGCGTGTGACTAACGTGTGAATAACGACATAATAGCGTTTTGACGTTCGTTTGACTTTAGTCACACGCTGCCTCCGCTACGGGACCGTTCAGCGGTCGTTGACAGGTCGCCAGTGAGTCGTTCACTGCAAAGCAAACGATTAGTAACAACCAAGTAACGCTAGAGCAACGACTGACTAACGATATCCGAACGCGTGCAACGCTAATAGAACGTTAGTAAAACGTTCCATTAACGTTCTTAAACGTTCTTCAGCGTTTATAATCAAACGTTGAAGAACGCTGGTCTCAGTGAGAACTTTTGTGCGTGTTCAAAGCTTTCTTTTCGGACCAGCGTTCTCCGCCGATTCCCCGCGATCACCGACGTTTACTAGCGTTCACAAGCGTTCACACAACGCTCTTCCGGCACTATCCCAGCGACCATGGGCGACTACCAACGTTTACTAAAACGCCAGAGAACGCTGACCAGAACGCCATGGTGTGACGGGCCCATAATCAGGATATGTTCTGTTTGTTAAATTCTTTCGTGATGAAAATGTCTTTTGTTCGTAGTACGATTAGAAACATTTAGTTCATTAATATGCATGATGTCATTATTTCCAGCATGAGTATTCATGGAGGAAAGGGATGAATGAACCCTCCCTTTGAATGTTTATATTACAAAGCGTAATGGTCAATCATGTTGTATCCATGGAGTTTAATGTTAAAATGTTTAACTTAGAGGACTTTATCCGTCAAACAGTACAGCTGACCAGAGGGCTCCTCGAGTATCTTCCCTTTAATCTTATAATACTTTATACTTCTTGCTTTCGTTGACAATGTTCAAATGCAAACACTTTAGACCCAGATAAGACATCCAATTAATCGGCGTCTCATCAGGATCCAAACAGTGTGTTACTGTGGTAATGTTTTCTTGAGTGAAATCGGGGTAAATTTTACAAACGAAAACAGTAGCAGACGACAAAAATGCAGACGACAATCTTTGGCAGATTTTGCTGGTGATTTATTCCACTATTCACTCCATAAACACATTGTAATTCCTTGAAACACACAGATAAGATTTATTTTAAGATTTTACAATTATAGCTTTCTCTATGACTTAGCCAATATCAAGTACGCTGTTGGTGTCATGGTCTACACTGGCCTTCGATTTCATCATTCTACCAAAATAGTACTTATTTAAACTGTTATATAGTAATAATGTTAACCTACATCTCATCTTGACTTGATGATCTCAACTTGACATGTGCACACTGCGTGTAAGCCGGGTTACCCACCCTCTCATCAACATTCATATATTGCAACTTGGTCGATACTTATTATAAGCCTAATCGAACCAAATAATCTCAATAAATTCAGCAGACAGGGGTGTCTGGTGTGAATATTTGTTAAAGGGAATAATGGTTTAATTCTGGCGTGGCTCTACATTCTTTGTAAAGAATGGTAGTTCTCCCTGTGGCACAGATTTCACACTCTCAGACTTCTGATGTTGTTTTTTCACTGGGTTACTATCTTTCTGGTGCCGACAGACACAGACTATTGATGATGTTGCTAGTGGTTATTGAATAGTTTCTGTCGGTCTTTAGCTCCTGGAATAATTAAATCTTTTTCATTTCAGAAGATTTCTAATTTCAGTAGGGCTTTCATGCGAGTTCTTTTATTAATCCCAAAGTATGTCTAAGTGTGTGGAGAAAATTGGGGTTCTCCAGCATAAGCAAGAACTTGATTGGATGAACTCTTAAAGTGCACTTAACATTTCACACCATCTATACGCCTTTCTATGCCTTTGCAAACTGAGTAGACCAAGATCAGACGACTCGTATAGGAGTCCGGTCTGATCAGTCTGCTCTGTTTGCCAATGGAGTAATATAGATATGATTCTACAGTATATGTCACGGCCAAACAGTCATGTGTTCATGTGCCATTAGAAAACATAATCTAATTACTATCCATGTTGCCAGTATTTCTGACATGAATAACCATGGAGTAAAGGAGTAAGTTTGTATTGGTCGTGTTCATACCAAAGTCTCCTTTCCTTAACTCTTTACTCCATAAAGGAGTAAGTTTGTATTGGTCGTGTTCATACCAAAGTCTCCTTTCCTTAACTCGCTACTCCATAAAGGAGTAAGTTTGTATTGGTCGTGTTCATACCAAAGTCTCCTTTCCTTAACTCGCTACTCCATAAAGGAGTAAGTTTGTATTGGTCGTGTTCATACCAAAGTCTCCTTTCCTTAACTCGCTACTCCATAAAGGAGTAAGTTTGTATTGGTCGTGTTCATACCAAAGTCTCCTTTCCTTAACTCGCTACTCCATAAAGGAGTAAGTTTGTATTGGTCGTGTTCATACCAAAGTCTCCTTTCCTTAACTCGCTACTCCATAAAGGAGTAAGTTTGTATTGGTCGTGTTCATACCAAAGTCTCCTTTCCTTAACTCGCTACTCCATAAAGGAGTAAGTTTGTATTGGTCGTGTTCATACCAAAGTCTCCTTTCCTTAACTCGCTACTCCATAAAGGAGTAAGTTTGTATTGGTCGTGTTCATGCCAAAGTCTCCTTTCCTTAACTCGCTACTCCATAAAGGAGTAAGTTTGTATTGGTCGTGTTCATACCAAAGTTTCCTTTCCTTAACTCGCTACTCCATAGAGACACCTTCTTTGGTATATTTGCAAACAGAGTAGATCCAGATCAGGCGGCTCCTATAGAAACCGTTAGATCAGGTTCGGGCAATCACTTATAATTGAAATCTAACCTTCACCATAGATCGCTTGAAAATATGTATGTTGTTAAAAATTGATAATACTGTTTAAATAAATATATAGCATTGATTGTTTATGTACATATCTAGAAAAAAACAGCCATGAAATCGAATTAATTGAATAAAAACTAAGTGTATGATTGTATGTATAGCTACTAGTTTTTACTTGTATGTACATTGTATGTCAACTGGAAGGGACGGATACTGTGTGAATTAACCCTTTACTTAGACAATATTCACGTACAATTATGACTATCAATATGTTCAAGCTTTTGTGGTGTTTTATTTGTGCTTATTTGGTCATGGCAAAAGCTAGATAATTAGATTTGTACAATTCAATAAACAAAAGAAACAAAAAGAGTAGACCCTAATCAGAAGGCTCCTAAAGAAATCGTCTGATCTGGGTCTATTCTGTTCCAAATGTAATAATGTGTATCCATCAGCTATAGGGTTAAACAATGCTAGTGATCTCGCTATACCTGAGGAGGTAGTGTCTTAGTTCATTTTTTCTTTCCGATATGGAAAACGAAGTGTTATACTACCCTACCCTTTACTCCATGAATATCCATGTAAGGATTAATGACATCATCACTATTGATTACATTCCTATTTATAATAGCACATGGACGAATGATGTTTTAGACATGGAAGAAACTACATGTATAGATTCATATCTATAATACACCATAACCAAACAGAGCAGACCCGGATCAGACGACTTCTACATGACATCTACGACTTCTACCAAGCTTTGCGTTTATAAAGCAGTTGTACTCACTCTGCTATATGCCAGTGAAACATGGACTGTGTACCAGAGAAACGCCAGGAAGCTAAACCACTTCCACCTTGTCTGCCTACAGAACATCTTAGACATCAAATGGCAAGACAAAGTGCCAGATACTAAAGTCCTGGAGCACAGCAACATGAGCAGCATCTACGCATTATTGCGTCTGGACCAGCTTCGCTGGGCAGGCCATGTCCAGAAAATACCGGCCTCGCGTCTTCTTCGGGGAACTACAAACAGGCTCAAGATGTCAGGGCAGACAAATGAAACGCTTCAAAGACTATCTCAAAGCTTCCATCAAGGTGTGGGAAGAGTTGGCATTGAAACGAAATACTTGTCGCTCCGCCATCCACCAAGGGGCTAAGGTACACGAGAAGGGACGCACTGACCACGCTGTACAGAAACGGGCAGACAGGAAATCGCGACCCCCCCCCCCCCCCCTCACAGCGTCACAATCCAGTAATCACCGTTGTTCAGTATGCAGTCGTGTATTCTGTGCCAGAATAAGACTGGTCAGCCATCTTCGTACGCACAACTACCCAGATACAAGACATACCACTACTAGGAGATGAGGATGGTCTTCTTTGAGATCGAAGGACGAACAACAAACTTTGTTTGCAAAAGTGTAGAGAGGCGTATTTATGGAGTAAAGGGTCAACTATCGACGGACAGCGGTTCACGGGGCTAAATGCAATGTACGAGTCATTGATTACTTTTGCAATCACTTTGGATCAAGATGAACTGCCGAGTAACTCGAAAGAATAAAGTCAATATGAAGGCACGAAAGAAATTATTTGCCTATGCACTGCGAATATGTGGGTGCTATTTTCAGACAAAAAAATAATTACTTACCCTTTGGGCTTATTATTTCACGATATACATTGATGCTGGCAAGTGAAGAAAATTATACCAAAACTGAAAACTATATTAGCATAGTACAGTGTAGAGAATGGGATATGTATGTGTACAGTAGAACCTGTCTTGCATGGCCGCCAATCATAGGTCTAATAAAGGGCAAATAAGGCAGGTGATAGCTTAATGCAGGCCATAATAATAGGTTTAATAAAGGGCAAATAAGGCAGGTGATAGCTTAATGCAGGCCATAATAATAGGTTTAATAAAGGGCAAATAAGGCAGGTGATAGCTTAATGCAGGGCATAATAATAGGTCTAATAAAGGGCAAATAAGGCAGGTGATAGCTTAATGCAGGGCATAATAATAGGTCTAATAAAGGGCAAATAAGGTAGGTTATATCTTAATGCAGGGCATAATAATAGGTCTAATAAAGGGCAAATAAGGCAGGTTATAGCTTAATGCAGGGCATAATAATAGGTCTAATAAAGGGCAAATAAGGCAGGTTATAGCTTAATGCAGGCCATAATAATAGGTCTAATAAAGGGCAAATAAGGCAGGTTATAGCTTAATGCAGGGCATAATAATACACAAACCTCCTATAGGAGTTTTTTGTATTACTTTTGCCCTGCATTAAGCAACCACCTGCTTTTTAAGACTCCTATGATCAATAAATGAGTGGCCGCTTAAGACAGATTCTCCTGTAACTTTTTAACAGCAATATGGAGACGTAAAGGGGATTAAAGGGAGAGACACTGACTATAAAAACACGGTGAGTTGGTGAGTAAAGAAATTAAGCTTGAAACAAATCGAAACAATATTTTACCATTTATTACTACTACTGTAAAATTATTTCAAACGGCATATGCAAAGCAAATTAAAGAACGTTTGTAAATCATGAGTGCAAGTGAAATGTAATCAACACCTAGATAATTTATGCTTTGGATTATATTTATAGTCCTCTTCTAAGAATAATTAGGAGTCACGAGACGAACTGACGATAATATAAATCAAATTTGGTCCGATCTCATGTAAGATTCATTTCGACAATATTGCTGCAGACATTCTGATTTTGAATTCATTGTTCAATATTTATTTCTCCTCCCAATCACACACACCACGTTATTGAGCAGTTTTAATATCAAACTAATTCAAACCCTTTCATACTAAACAATGTATGCCCAGTGTTCCCAAACATGCTCGTAACAGTGTATACCCAGACCAGAGGATATCTAGGGGAGTTCTTTAGTCAGGGGTGCACTGATTGCTTCACAAATTGGTCACACATGTTCACGTGGCAAAAACATCATTGCATCTACACGAGATTCATTCAAAATATATATTTGGCCGACTCACTAAGAAATACGGTTAAATATTTGAACAACACTTTCCGTTATTGCCATACAGTTATACTGGTCAAAACCCATATTCTATAAATACAGCGAATAGAGTATAATTCAAAACATACGGTACATGTCTACATCATTGAAAATGGCCCAATAAACGTATACCAGAAGTGAACAGATCTTAGAGCAATGCAAAGCCATCTGACCAGGGTCTGTTTTGTTTGCTAATGATATATTATAGATATGATTCTACAGTTTCTGCCATGGCCAAAATGTCTGTGTCCATGTCCTTTTGTAACACATTAATCTCAGTATTTCTGACGTGATTAGTTCGTACATGGAGGAAAGGGTTTAGTGCTATACTGCATCCGACAGGCGCTCAGCCAGATATAAGCAGATCCGTTCAAGCGAACGCGAAACCGAGGCTAATATGGAGCGGATACCGGTGTTTTCCTATATGTTCCCCTTAAATCTCCCCAAAGCCATTTCTGTCTCGAGAAAATATTTTCTCACATCGGGCAGATGTTCCGTCACCTTCATCTTCGATCGGACATACCAGAGTACACTGGCTCAACCTTTAAATGGCTAAGCAATTTCCTTCTGTCAAGGGAGCGTCTCCCATTTAATTTTGAAGACTCATAACAGAGTTTGATACCGTCTGTATAACGATTGAGACTGTGTGTTTTATAGCGTTGCGTCAGGATCGAAACTGTTTTGGACTGTTGTCACACATTCGCTCACAGTCTGTCACTTACACGAATCCCCGTCTGACTATTGCTAAACACTCTGACATGATAGCTTGTGACGTTAAAAGAATGACTGCGTGATACCACCCTTACAAGCAGCCTCGACACAGGAATTTGGGCAATGGCAGAAAATATATTTCATAAGCAAACAGAGTAGACCCTGATCAGACGGCTCCCTACAGGAGCTCCCTACAGGAGTCGACTGATCTGGGTTTACTCTGTTTGCAAATGCGTGAAAAGATCTCTGTATCAGGTTTCAGATCAGGCGTCCAACCATTCATATTTTTCGCATGATGATACTCTGATCAATATTTTAAAGGACATGAAAAATATTTATATTGAGCATTGAAGCAGACGACACGTATTGCAGACGACACAAGAACAGCAGTCAGCTAAATGTTGTAAAAATGCTGTGAATTTTATAACCTGGTAACAAATGCAAATCACTCGATTAACACTTTCGCTGCCAATGTCGCATCTGTGATATTACCTAATAATAGCATGTAATTATTTTGGATCCAGATGAGACGCTGAGTAGTATGTAATTAGTTTGGATCCAGATGAGACGCTGAGTAACTCGGTGAGTATGTAATTAGTTTGGATGCAGATGAGACGCTGAGTAACTCGGCGTCTCACCAGTGTTCAAACTATGTGTAATTGAGGATTTGTTTTTAAAGAAAATCGTTGAAAACTTTATCAGACGACACCTTTTGCAGACGACAATATTTGGTAGCGAAAGCGTTAAACATCTAAATTAATGCGTTCACCTAGAGACGAAGCTGTGATATATGTAACCTTTGAAAAGAGTTTAAATGCGCATGAGGCGCCTATTTGAAGCTGACTGTTTTAAAACTCAACATTTGACCCTTTACTCCATGAATATTTATGTAAGAAATAATGTCATCATGAATATTAATTAGATTGACATTTAAAATGACAAATTAACGCATGGAAAGTTTGCCAACGCAGAAACTCATAGCTATATTATATCATAAACAAATAGAGTAGACCCTGATTAGGTGGCCCCTATAGGAACCGTTTAATCTGGGTTAAACTTGGGTTGACAGATATAGATTTATTTCGGCATAGGATATAACACAAGCAGAATAGTATCTAGAATCGAACAGTCATGTGTGAAAACATTTTCGTCAGCTTGCTGCTTCATACAGGATGAAGGTCATGCATTAAGCTCGTTTGGGAGCTTCTGTATGACTCACCCTACATTAGGCTGTCACCTGTTACATATATACCGTAAAATATTGAATGGCGTTTGAAAACGCTCACACGCCAGGTCATGCATTAATATTACATTCGTGTCCATTATCTGCAGTGCTGATCAAAATCATGATTCGATCATGTCAATGACACCCTTCAATTGCATCGATTTAACCCATGAATATCAACTGGATGATTTTTGGCCTGGGTTGGCTTGCCAAGCCGAAGGCCATAGTAGTCATGCCATAATTTCAACCCCTGCCCAAACATTTCCGAAGAAACCCGAGTAAAAGTGCGATTTACCGTTTGCACTAAATGCCAATACGCTTAAGCAAATAGATCGGTGAAGTTCCAATTTGTTTGGGCTTCAACATTTAAAGTTTGTTAACATTTACTAATAAAACTCGGTAAAAATGCGATTTTAAGAGTGAAAAAACAATGAGTGGGAGTTTTGCATATAAATGCATTATTTCATACCTACAGATTTCTACACACAGCAAAGTGCACATATATAATGCGAAATTGTACGAAAATGTCCGATTACTTACGGAAAAGCTTGGTTGAATTGAACGGAAATGTATGGAGAGCAATAGATAACGCTAAATTCTATTCATTCCATCTATAGATATTGTTGAGTACTTTTGTGGCCCTGTTGGGTACATTTAACTCATCCCCCTAGGCTATTTTAGAGACAACCTCAGTCAAGAAAACCTGTAGTATATCGTTTGGTAATCGATTTGATGTATCTCTGTATATACAGGATTATCTCCCTTTTTGACTGTTAGTAATAATTCGTTGCGTATCAAAGTTATTTCATTTTTAAACTTCATTTTGTTTGTTTAATACCTTATAAAATTAGTCCTTTGTATATATTCGAATGTGTGAAGCGGTTGGTCAATCGAAATAGTTAATATGAATAAAAAACTGTTAATATGCTAATTTGCTGAACTTACTCAGATTAATGAAAACTAACTGTATACAAATGCTTAGACTGGGGCAAGCATAAACGATTGATACTGGTTATTTTGAGGTATGAAGCTGTGTCTTATAAGTAGGGCATCGCCAAGCATCCTGACAACATTTTGTAATTAATCTATCGAAAAGGAGCAGTAACTATAGAAAAGCAGAATTGTTCAAAAAGGCGCCAGTAGGACAGAATTAGTTTAAAACGAAGGAACTGCCCAACAAGTGTACATATGTTGGAACGTCCGTCTGTCCGTCCGTTAGTCTGATTTTACTTTGTCCACGCGGTTTCTCCAAAACCTTTGGTCAGATTTTCATCTTATTCATGTTCCAGTTTGATTTTTTACATGAACAATGTTGTCCGCACTATTTCTGGAAAACGTTTGGTCATATTTACATGAAACTTCAAGATGTTGATGTGCACCATGCCTAGTTGTGCATATCTTTTCCCGGTCCCGGCTCGATGATTTTCTGCAGAGTTATGGGAATTTGAATGTTTTACATGGACAATTTTGTCTCTGCGGTTTCTCCAAAATCTTTGGTAGGATTTTCTTGAAACTTCATAGGATTGACCAGTGCCGTGCCTAGTTGTGTATATGTTATCCCTGTGCCGGTTCAATGATATTCTGCAGAGTTATTGGACTTTGTATTGTTTACATGGAAAATCAAACCCCAAAACTTCTTGAACACGCGATCAACCCTTCTTATGCCCAGGCCTACAGCGCCTGCGGCGCTTTGATTAATATTGAGAATGAACAAATGCATTTTAGCCATGGCAGAATTTGTAGACTCAGATATTATTTCACCAGCAAACGGAGCAGACCCTGATCAGACGTATCATATGTGGATGTTGATCTGGATATATTCTCTTTGTCCATAACGGCATTATTGAATCCTTTCACCGCCAATGTCGCATAAATGCACCACGACAGACCCAGATGAGGCGCCGCCTTGTCAAGGCACTTCACTTTTTGTCTCAATCTCTGTTTTCATATTTGCTTTATATATGTTGCATTCTTTTTATCTCATATCCTTATTTTACTGAACTTGAAATGTAGACGACAGTTAGAAATGTGGCGCTGAAAGGGTAAAAATTATTCCAAATTTAAATACCTACAGAGTATTTATGGACAAAATATTATTAATTAAATATGGAAGGCGGATCATTGTATAGCCATTTTAGAAACTAAAGAAACATCTTATCAAATTACAATAGCAATCAGAGCAGACCCTGATCAAACGGCTCCTATAGGAGCCGTCTGATCTGGGTCTACTTTGTATACAAACACGTGAACAAGCGTTTATATGAAGGACAGGGTAAAACTTATCAAATATATCCTAATAGTTCACGACCACCCATGTAAGATCCATTGTCTATTTCAACGTCAAACATCAACTCAAAATGTCAAATTGAGACACCAGGTAACGGAGATGTCTCGTCTCGAGACACCAGGTAACGGAGATGTCTCGTTTCGAACAGTTTGGGTTAATCACCATATCAAGTAGTGAAGTTCTGTCCATAAAGTTAATGACATTTTTTTCCTTCCGCCATTTACCGACATCTTTAATCGAAAAACTGATACGAGACTTATCATGATTCCCCATGAGTGTACTTCTGCCTGTCCGGATAACTAGTTCTTTCTATCGCGTTTACGATAGAAAAACAATGATGCCTCTTAAAGGCGCTGACTGGGCAGATAATTTATCAATTTTGTCAAATTATGTACCCATACTTCATCGTTGAACAAACACTTCGAATTACAAGCCTAAAATCGCCCGTATTTATTTCCACGCGATGAAAACAATAAATTTGACCGATGTCACGAAAACGGAACCAGTAAAGCGTATCTATAAGGACATCTCTATAAGAACATCTCTATAACGACCTCTCTTTAACGATCTCTCCGTAACGACCACATACAACGACCTCTCTATAACAACCTCTACAAAACGATCTCTACAAAATGATCTCTCTATAAGGATCTCTCTAAAACAACAGATCTATAAAACCTCCCTTCAAGAACCTCTCTATAACGATCTGTTTAAAACAACCACTCGATAACAATGTAACGACCTGTATTAAGGACCTCTCTATAAGGACTTCTCTATAACAAATCTATAAGGATCTCTGTATAATGACCTCTATAATTATAACCACTTCTCTATAATATATTTATAAGGCCTCTCAAAAGGACTTCTGTACAAACCACCTCTCTATAGCCGCCCCTCTTTAAGGGCCTCTCTATAACATATGTATATGGGCCTCTCTATAACATATGTATAAGGGCCTCTCTATAACATATGTATAAGGACCTCTCTGTAACATATGTATAAGGACCTCTCTATAACATATGTATAAGGTCCTCTCTATAACATATGTATAAGGACCTCTCTATAACATATGTATAAGGTCCTCTCTATAACATATGTATAAGGACCTCTCTATAACGACTTCTCAAATAACCACCTCTCTATTACGACTTCTCTATAACCTCTCTATAAGGACCTCTATCAGGACCTCTCAAAAGTAACATTAATCTAGGTTGAACCATTTTGCTGCCACGTGATGTTGTGAGTAACAATTGTTGTCTGCTATTATTTTCAGTTTTTGAAGATTAACCTATTAATACCTCTTTTCCATAGAAAACCCTCTAAATCGACAACTGAATTAATAAACATCGCAGTCTTTCAAAGCAGATGGTTGCTTACATGTAACCCTCTCCCATTTCTATGTTTGTTCCAAATGCCAGTACCTACTGAATATTCATGGACAAAATAGTTCTAATTAAATATGGAAGGTGGAACATTGTAGCCATTTTAGAAAGTAAAGAAACAGATCCATCGAATTCCAATAGCAAACAGAACAGACCCTGATCAGACGTCTGCTATAGGAAAGGGTTAATATGCACTGGCATTAGCTAATTTGTAGACATAGATCAGATGGCTCCTAGAGGAGTCCTCTGATCAGGGTCTACACTGTTTGTCATTCCCAATCATATCGCAATGTCCATCCGTTCCTGCTACTGTCTGGACTCTACCAATACATTATGATAATGATTCTAAAGTGTGGTCACAGTATAGGCTTAGGTGGAGAAATGGCGATTTGAGTACTTGAGTACGCACGTTTATCTGTTGCTCTGTCTGATCTTGTTAAACATGTGAGATGATAGCTAAAATGTTACTCTGTTGTTTCGAGTCTAGGGGATATTGTATTCACAGGTCACTGATTTCTCTACCGAAGCAACTTTTTATGAGTTCGACTGATGTAAAGAAGAACCGATGTTAAGCGGTCCTCAAAAGGAGATCATTCGATTTCTAATCTGAACAATTTCTCACAAGTTCACAGCTTAATGCATGTCAAAAGTAATGGCTATGCTGAAGCTCCCGTAGGATCTTTCAGCATTACTTTCGACTTGCATTAAAGGAGAAGTCCCTACATTCGACACGTTTCAAAAGTGTCTCAAGTATACAAAACTCATTTGTTTATATGCAAGAAAACCAATTGAATAAACACCGAAGAAGACACAACTTTCATATGTTTGATATGTTATTCGGCAATGAATTAGTATTTATTCGGCTCGCGTTTTAGTTCCGTTAACTGTTCGACCAAGGTCGATAATATTTTGTTGTAGAACAAAAATTATAAGTGTCGATGAAAACGGTTTATTTTGTATCACAGGGGCATTTTTCGATATAAGTTCAAACTGACAAGTTTTATATTAATGATTAAACATAACAAATATTAAGTTTTATGATATTATTCAAAACATGCGTCCATTGTAGGGACTTCCTCTTTAAACTGATTCACGTGTTTCTAAACATGCGTAGTGATACATTTTAGAACAATTCTGTATTGTAAATGTTTGAAGGATCGAACCTTCACTTCGAGTTATCCCAGAGTTCTAGTTATCCGATTTCGAGATAATCGAAGATCAACTATATTGTATTACATGTACATGTATCTGTTAGCATACAGTACATGTATATGATTTTACCAAAGGTCTTACTGTTAGAAACAGGTAGAATTTGCGTTTTTATGTGCAAGTGTGCATTTCCATAATGTTTTATACTTACATACTACACCATGAACTGCGGGTTCCTATCTTTTAAGGCAAGCTTTTATGTTTACATTAATGTTTATCTTGTATATTTTAAGCTTTAAGCTCCCGCGATTCTTTACTAGGGAAGTTGCCAAGCTCGAGCTATTGAAGTTCGAGATATCGAAGTTCAACTGTACGTATATATCATCTTATAAGCAAAAAGAAACAACGCCTAATTAGATGGCTCCTATGGGAACCATCTAAGCTTAGTCTACTCTGTGTGCAGCGACGTTAAAATGCGTATGTATGGAATAAATGGTAATGGTATACAATCAGACTGAACTGCTAGTTCAACAAAAACATTTCTTTATGGGTATTTTGATAGATTGAAAGTAATCCAGATAAGATTGCTTTGATCGTAATTTTGTTGAAACCAGGGAACCGCTAATGATCTTGTTAAAATGATAAACGGGGAGATGTGATATCTTACAGAAATGTAAAGATGCAATTACCTTGTATGACAACACCATTGGGAATACATTGCTGTAAGAAATTTCTTCCAAAGATCTTTGTGGAAGTTTATTATTCTCATGACTGCGATTGGCTGATTATAATCTACCGCATATTTTCCAAATTGAGGGAAACATTTGTAATAAATGAGTACCGACTGATGCCCAAATAGTTTGGAAACTCTTTTCTCCTAATATTTTATAATTAGAGCTTTAGAATAACTTTTGAAAAATTAGTGAGTTTCAACTCAAATATAATATACAATAAAACCTCTCTATAACGGCCACTAAATTACATCAAGTATTTTGTGTTAAGGGAAGGTGGCTGCTTAAAGCAAAGTGAAAGTAAAACAGAACGTTCCTATATAGGAGCGTTCTGTTTTACTTTCAACTTGCATTAATCAGCCTGCCACCTGCTCTAAATACCAACTAATTAACACAATTCAGTGGCCGTTTTTAAAGAGGTTTTACTTTATTTCTTTTGGCGCCATATAATCGTCTGCGCACATTCTCGTCAGCTTGTGAAATAGTTTGGACCATGATGAGACGACGAGTTACTCAGCTTTTCATCTGCATCAAAACTATTTTCCACGGTAATAAGCAGCAAACCGTAGGAGTCGCTTTCCGGTGGTTATGGCTCGAAAGAGTTAATCATGTTGAACCCTGTTGAATATACATGATCTGGGTCTGCACTGTTTTCAAATGTGTGAAAAAGCGTTTATACGAATGAAAGAGTTATGTGAAATTGTGAACTTTCTGAAGGAATACCATGTTATGACATACAAATGTTACAAGGTTCGCAAACAGAGAAGGACAAGACCACAAAACGTGCCAAAGAATGTATACATTTTGAAGGGGTACGTGTACCATGACACACGATGAAGATATAAATCCTGACCAGTGTTTATTAAGCAGAGACTGATCTAATTCCACACAGTTTAGAGACATTTAATTAGTTTTCTCATGGGAGGGTTTCTGTGTTCTGATCGCATAACTATTTATTTAAACTGGGTCTATTATGTGAAACTAGGTAAATTAAAGAAAGAGCCTTTGATCATGCTTTAGTAATTAGCGAGAATAAAATGTAACGTGTACAGCAGAACTTGTCTTAAGCGACCATCAAAAAGAGGTCAAATTAAGGGTGTGTAAGGCAGGTGGTCTGTAAGGCAGGTGGTCTGTAAGGCAGGTGGTAGCCTAATTCAGATCAAAAGTAATTACTTGTACCCTGCATAAAGCAACCACCTGTTTTAAGACTCCTAAGTTCAATAAATCAATGGCCGATTAAGACAAATTCTACTGTATACGTTTTAAAAGTATAAAATACAGTAGAACCTCTAGGAAGCCACCGGTGATTTTAAAAGCAGGTGATTGCTTCAGGTGAAATTAAAGTAATGCTCAAAGCTCCAATGGGAGCTCTCTGTATAAATTTCGTTCTGCATTAGACTGCAACTTAATTGAACCCGTTACCTCACACGTGTAGATATGTGCCTTTGAAAGCCTTTTGCAAATAAAGTAGACCCAAGAACAGACTGGTTGAAGTGTGCTCTATTTGCTTATGAAATAATATACGCGTACAATGATCCGATACAGCAGCTTCATCGTGTGTTCATATGCATTATTATACCTCAATATATCCTTCAATGCAAAACTCCAATAGACCTAAAATGTGATCTTATGATATATCACTCTCAGAATGAGCTTCCAGGTGAATATATCAGGATATATCACCCTCAGAATGAGTTTCCAGGTGAATATATCCATTTGAAATGATCTAACATCATCACTGCTATGACCACCCACTCCAAAATGCCTGTTTATTGGATTCTCTCTCTCATGTCTTACATCACTCAAATATTCTTTCATTCTCTCCCGAATTTCTCTCTCGTCTTACCAACATACATAATTCTATCGCATTTAGTGCATTTTATGGCATATACTGCCGTCGGGAGAATGCATGCAGACTAATGCATACATGACGGCGTTGTGCTCATGACGTCATTTGATGACGTCATCACTTTTGAAATAACAACTCAATGCTGCGTGATGCTGGATCAACATTATTCTCTTTGATTGTATGGCTGAATGCACACATGTACCAAAAATGCGATGTGTACTTTGACATGATTATCTTTGATAAAGGCTCGTCGTGGTCGAAATATTAGATAAGAGCTATTTCAGTATTTCTATATCTTAATTCCCTTTTTGGAATATTATCTTCATTGATTATTTCTTTTAATTTTAAAATTAACTAGATCTAAGTTTGTACTTCTAAAGTTTTTCGGTATAATAAAATAATTAACACATAGCTATCGGGATGATAGAGGATAGTGTCAGCCCTTGAACTGGCATATTTACCCCTCGGCTGCACCTCGGGGTAAATATACCAATTCTCGGGCTGACAATATCCTCTATCACCCCGACAACTATGTGTTAATTATATAATAATGCATATTCGTCTAATTTATATTCATGTTGTTATCATTTCCTACATGAATATTCATAAGGTAGAGGGTTAAAGACCCAAAATAAGGGATTTCCAGTGTTCACTGTAGAGATGTTATACTGTATTACCAGTCAGAGTAAACCCTTGGAATTTGATTGTTCAGTTTGCCAAAAACTGCCGGGGTGTACAGAACCGTATTCGGCGGCTTCCATGGAGAATACAAAATTCAAATTTGACGCGTGACGTCATTCGTTTTTGTTTTTGTTTTTAGCGTCGGTTCGAAATTTCATATCGTCCTTACTCCATTAATTCTGGACGGATAACGACCAAATAATCGATAATAAACGTGAAACACTGTTCCACATACGTTCCTCAATTTGACACTATCAACTTCTCAGTACAACGTGTAACCGTTTAAACTCAAATGTTTACAAGTGAAGTTTAAATTCCTCTTTCGAAATTGCTCTAAGACGACGTCATATTTGCTCTGTGATGACGTCATGTTTTCCTTATCATGTCGTCATATAATTAGAGATCTAATGTCAGCAAAAATAAGAGTTGTTCGTTTCTTAATTAGGTAAATCGGATCTCTGACTGGTAATAAATTCGTTACACGGTTACCGTGTAACTTATAGTATTCAATATGTTCCTCATACTTGATTTTGTATTTATTCACATTGTTAAGCCCTTTACCCCATGAATATTCATGAATTTAATTATAAAGACGACGTGAATATTAATTCGATTACTTTTTACAATGGCATATGAACACACAAAGTGTTGGCCATGAAATAAACTGTAGGGTAACACCTATATCATTTCATAAGCAAACAGAGCAGACCCTGAAAAAGACGGCTCCTACAGGAGCCTTCTGATCTGGGTCTACTCTATTTGCAAAAGTGTTGGAAGCCGTATTAATGGAGGGAAGGGTCAACCGTGAATTACATAATGCAGCAAACTGAATTTGAGAAATTATACGACAAATATTGTAAACTTCAACGTTATGCTTATACTTAGGGTATAGAACAGAAACGAAACTTGGAGTCTTAACACTTTATCTGATATACATACATTTTCACGACATTGCAAACAAAGTAGACCTAGACCAGGGCCTGCTCTCTTTGTTTGTGAAATAATGTAGATCGTATTCTACGAACCGTCTTTTGCTGCTACTAGTAGACCCTCTCTTAAAACGAATTATGGGCATGTAAGGCAGGTGGTAGTTTAATGCATGTCAAAAGTAATGCAGATAGCTTTCTGCATTACTTTTGACCTGCGTCAAACAACCACCTGTTTTGAAGACTCCTATGTTAAATAAATGAATGACCGCTGAAGACAGTTTTTACAGTATACATATATAGATGATCTTACACGAGTGTTAATTACAAGTTGTTTTTATGAAAGTAGTTTACTATAATAACACGAACTTTAGCGAGAGTAATATTCATTATAGTAAACGAGTTTTATGAAAACAATTTACAATGAACACGCATTTTATCACATAACCCTTATAATGTGCCATAGAAAGTGAAACAGACTATATCTGACGGCTGCTTCGGCCATTGTTTACAGTGTAATACAGCTGGGTTCAAACTGCTTATTTGCATAATAATGCACTTGTGCATTTCTGTGATTTACGGCTCTCTGTTTTGGCACTCCCACACAGAGATTATGTGATAAAAAGAATCTGACATTCGTTGTCATTTAAGACAATATTTTTCTTAAACTCGTCCAGAAAAAAACAACGTTATTAAACCCTTTACTTTCACGAAGACGGGTCTGTAATAGTATATATAACAGTTTAGATACAGATGAGACCCCGAGTAACTCGTCGTCTCATCAGGATCCAAACTGTTTGACACTCTGTTTATCTTTTTTAAAGAAAGTGTACAAAGTGCCCACTCTCAAACTTAACTCAGACAAAAATGCGTCTAGAAGGCGAAAAGGCTGGCACTGAAAGGATTAAGCTCGCCAAAGGCTGGCTTAAAGGGGATGTCCCTACATTTGACGCGTTTCATAAACACTTAAAATGTACAAAACTCATTTGTTTATATGCTGAAAAGTAGTATATCGCAAAAAGCCCCATCCAATTACCGTTTATAATGACAAAACATCCATGTGTTTGATATCGCCGATCCCGGTTTTACTCCCCGATGTTTCAGTTTTATTCGGGTTGGGTTTTAGTTTCGTAACTGTTCGCCCTATTCGCGATTCTCCGACCACTTCCGAGAAAGCTATTACGTAAACAATGGAGGGATCGGGTGATCATCGGCAAAACGCGGAAGAATTTAACGGAAAAGGCCGATAATATTGTGTTGTAGAACAAAAATTACCAGTATTGATGAAATCGGTTTATTTTTATCGCAGGGGCATTTTTCGATATAAGTTCAAATTGGGAACCTTCATAATAATGATAGAGCATAACAAATACCAAGTTTTATGATACTATTGAAAATATGCGATCATTGTAGGGACTTCCTCTTTAATCACTTTTCCTGGACTCGTTTAAGAAAAGTTTATTTCAAATGACAACTTGTGACATGTCCTATACGTTTATAAATCTATATACAACATATACACATATTATGTTGTTTATTAACAGGAATGTTTGGACGAGACATGTGTTGACCTCTCAGTGAAGCTTCTTCGCAAAATGAACATTAGTGCTGATCCATGCGAGGTAAGTGAGACAAAATACATATTCATATTCAGAGCAACAGATAAAGGTGCGTACTCAAATACCAAAACCGATTCTAATGAGTAGCCAGTCATGGGTTTGGGGAGAAATAAAGAAACTATTCTTAAACATGTTTTAACTTACGCATTTTATCTGAACCTCTGCATATTGTTTAGTCTACAGGCTTGCTGTCTGTCCGTCTGTTCCCCCTTACACCCGTACGCCCATCCGTCCTCGTCAGTTCGTGATCTTATGAAATCTGGGAAAACATGCATGAATATACAGTAGAACCTGTCTGAATCGACCACTGATTATTGACTGAACAAAGGAATCTGAAACAACAGGTGGTTTGCTTAAATGCATGGCAAAACTAATGCAGAAAGTTCCTAAAGGACCAACATTAAGCTGACACCTACCTTAGACGGCTTAGATACTACCAGTTTGTTTGACTTCTTTGACTTTAGCATTCACGGAATGCTAACAGCAGATATGTGCACTACATGAATATGCTAACAGCAGATATGTGCACTACATGAATATGCTAACAGCAGATATGTGCACTACATGAATATGCTAACAGCAGATATGTGCACTACATGAATATGCTAACAGCAGATATGTGCACTACATGAATATGCTAACATCATATCGGTGCACTGAATGCTAACAGCAGATAATTGCTCTGTATGCTTACAACAAATAGTTCACTGAATGCTATCAGCCGATATATGTATAGTATGTTAACAACAGATATGTGCACTGTATGCTAGCATCAGATATGTGTAATGTATACTAACAGCATATATGTCAACTGTATACTAACACCAGATATATCCACTGCATGCTTAAAGCAGATATGTCCACTTATGCTAACCACAGATATGTCCAACGTATACTTACAACCGAATGCTAACATCAGATATGATCATTGGTTGCTAACAGCAAATATGTACACTGAACGCTAACAACAGATATATACACTGAATGCTAACAGCGGACACGTGCATTGCATGCTAACTGCAGATATGTGCGCTGCATGCTAATATCATATAATATTATGTGCACTGTATGCTAACATCATCAGATATGTGCACTGTGTGTTAAATATATATGAACTGAATGCTACATATACATGTATTTACACTGGATGCCAGTATCATACATGTACACTTGATGCTAACTGCTAGTGGTAGATATGGGTGTCCTGGACTCTAACAGTAGATACTTTGAACTGAATTCTAACAGCAATATATACAGAGAATGCTTACAGCAGATACATACGTATATGTCAAATCAATTCTAACAGCAATTATTTGCACTGAATGCTAGCGGTAGATATGTGCAATGAATCCTAGCGGTAGATATGTGCACTGAATGCTAACGGTAGATATATGCACTGAATGCTTGCGGTAGATATGTGCACTGAATGCTCGTGGTAGATATGTGCACTGAATGCTAGCGGTAGACATGTGCTCAGAATGCTCGCGGTAGATATGTGCACTGAATGCTAGCGGTAGATATGTGCACTGAATGCTAGCGGTAGATATATGCACTGAATGCTCGCGGTAGATATGTGCACTGAATGCTCGCGGTAGATATGTGCACTGAATGCTAGCGGTAGATATGTGCACTGAATGCTAACGGTAGATATGTGCACTGACTGCTAGGGGTAGATATATGCACTGAATGCTAGCGGTAGATATGTGCACTGACTGCTAGCGGTAGATATATGCACTGACTGCTAGCGGTAGATATGTGCACTGAATTCTTACAGCAAATATTTGCACTGAATGCTAGCGGTAGATATGTGCACTGAATGCTAGCGGTAGATATGTGCACTGACTGCTAGCGGTAGATATATGCACTGAATGCTAGCCGTAGATATGTGCACTGAATTCTCACAGCAAATATTTGCACTGAATGCTAGCGGTAGATATGTGCACTGAATGCTAGCGGTAGATATTTGCGCTGAATTCTTACAGCAAATATGTTCACTGAATGCTAGCGGTAGATATGTGCACTGAATGCTAGCGGTAGATATATGCACTGAATGCTAGCGGTAGATATGTGCACTGAATGCTAGCGGTAGATATATGCACTGAATGCTAGCGGTAGATATATGCACTGAATGCTAGCGGTAGATATATGCACTGAATGCTAGCGGTAGATATATGCACTGAATGCTAGCGGTGGATATGTGTACTGAATGCTAGCGGTGGATATGTGCAATGAATGCTAGCCGTAGATATGTGCACTGAATTCTTACAGCAGAACTATGCACTTAGTGCTAATGATAGATATGCCGAATTACTTCCAATCTTTTATAAACCGAATCCAATTTTCTATACAGTAACCGATATTACTTTCTTCGTGCCGAAATTCTCCATTTGTAATCAATGGCCCGCACTTGGTGAAACAATAGAATATGACTCTGTAATCTACAGGGAACTGTCCATCAAACACAACATCGCAGCAAGGGCGTCCTTTATACAGCCATAGCACAGCCAGTATTACCCTTTAAATGCTTGGGATAGTTCGTCATTGTTTAAACGTTGAGTCCATTTGGTATGAAAGAGTTGACTGCTAAATGTGTGAATCCTGATCAGAGAGACCCTCGCGAGCTGTCTTTTAATGTTCTACACTGTCTGAACTCGCGAGTCGCCTTGTTTTCTACATACAAAGGATTAAAATTATCTTCCGTTAAGATTCCAAATCTAAAATTTATAACTTCCAGGATTCTGTTTAGTACTTTGCCTACTATCTAACTAGTGTCAGTCCCGTCGAGACATACACTCTGACCTGGATCAAAACATTTATCAATAACGAGTCAAGTAACTGTCGGAAACATAAAGGATATCTTTTGTAATTACTTTCAGCCTGCACATAACACTGTGCCTGGTATTTCAAACTAATGTTCGTCCATATTTATTTGGCTTACTATCTGATTACGTTTCGACCATTTTCTTGTTTTCTTGCTGCCATTCAATAGACCCTCAATAGACCCTCTTTAAGCGCAATATAAAAAGTCAGTTTAAACTCCAGTGATCCTGTAAATGAGTTGTATATGCAGCAGTGTAGAACCAGATCTATACAACAATGTAGACCAAGATTCGGGTTGGAGCTAAAGAAGTCCTCTTATTTGCTGAACCAATCGATGTCAATAGTTTTTTACTCGCATATGCTTTGTTTATGGTGCTCCCTCCACATGGAAATGGACGGGTTCCAAAATTTTAAATGGACGAGCTTACTGCAAATGATACGGGAATAAACGGACTTTACTGGCCAACCGAAATTGTAGAGTGACAATCTAGGGTGAACAAAAAGTGAAGTGAGACCCATCAAGACATGTTATATACCAATATGGTGGTCTGTAATATCTGACTCTGCCGGCATAAATTTGGAAAAGTGGTGGCGTTCCGAAAATTCACAGATGGCGTCAAAGATGGCCGCCATTTTTGTTAGCATCAGCTGAAGTTAAATATATCAATATGGCAAAAAACATCTTCAAAGTCTCTGAAGATGTTTTGCATAAATATTGTAAAAGACACATTGGCCTTTTTAAAAATACCTTGGTTGTTGTGCCCTCTTGGATTTTTCGGACATTAACAACCAGTATGGTATACAACATGCGTCTCACCTACTCTTAAAATAGACGAAATGACTGGCAATAGTCAGTATGGTATACAACATGTGTTGTTATTAGACGCGTCTCACCTACTCTTAAAATAGAGGAAATGACTGACAATAGTAACGTTACCAAAATGGGCATCCGAAAAATGAAGTATCCATATTGATCTTCTTAATCGTTTCCATGTTCAAGAAATAAGTACATCATGAATATTTATTTAGTAATTTTATACTGTAGAGGTTTCAAGAGAATGTTTTGCTTTTACCCAAAGTATAGAAGCAGATCTATATGTTGTCAACGGAGCACAACCTGATCAGACGGCTCTACTCTGCTTGCAAATGCGTGGAAAGAGAATTCTAAAGTTTTGAAACCATTTTGATAAATAGAGCATTTGCTTCTATGGAGCAAATGCTCTATTTATCACAATGGTTTCAAAACATCACCTTTACAGAGGCGTCAAAATGCATCAGTAGGAGGGAATGGGTTAGTGTGCATGTGCACAGTTTAAGCGTAGTGATTTGTCCCGTGCAAGTTTTCAACGCAGAGTTCTATTTTGAAAAATGGTTATATTCCGATCTAAATCGACCGTCGACTGATACGCCCTTCTTATTGACTGATACGCCCTTCTTATTGACTGATACGTCCTTCTTATTGACTGATACGCCCTTCTTATTGACTGATACGTCCTTCTTATTGACTGATACGCCCTTCTTATTGACTGATACGTCCTTCTTATTGACTGATACGTCCTTCTTATTGACTGATACGTCCTTCTTATTGACTGATACGTCCTTCTTATTTATAAATTCTACTTTCGTCCAGGTCACACCTCATCACACAAATAGTTGGTGATAAAAATCGGATTTGGTGGCGATTGATATATAGCGATGCACAGAAGTACAGATACAATGCGTATATTAAAACATTTTAGGAATAACTCCTTTATTTCAAACTCTATGATGTGAACACTTTTTAGAATCGTCTCGAAGAGAAGAATCTAATGAGTAGTCACAGCATGATCATGCAGGAATGCTAGAATGCTGTGATCGTAAAGCAGGCAAAACTTGACGATGTTTACGAAAGGCAGTGTAACTTATTGCAGTTGATCAGCAATAGAGAAGAACTGTGTATCATTTAAGAAAGAAACAACATTTGAATATGAAGTTATATGCTCGATATGAATCACTTCGTATTTTATTATTACCACATAGAAAACAGTTGGATCAGTATATATACGGCAATTAATCAATCCCTCCCCCCACCCCCCCGAAAAAAAAATGATTTTCAAACCGGAGGCTCGTGCAACCAATTACGATCCGCCGAATATGAAGATTTTTTTTTTTTTCAAATACCAACAAAGCTATCGGCTATATTGTTTGTCAAGGTCGTTGCGAGCGTCGGTAAAACGGAGTCAAAACAAAAACAGCTAAAGAGGATCTGAGACGGTTCCTTGGAGTATTCCCAAATCCATTTAAGTTTATTCGTTGCCTAGTTCGAAGAGAAAATATCGCTACAATTCCAATGCATTGTTTTCTTTTTCACCACTTCTTTTTGGCCACTCGCAAGACAGACACACTCCATAAACCATCTCGCGAAGCTCGAAGAACATAGGACATAGGACCCGATCCCAGTTTTGCAAACTTAATTTTATTATTTCTGTTCATTAATATACATGCATTTCGTATCCTCGCTCGTTTTCAGGACTTTTACGCATACTCATGTGGAGGGTTCGTGAAGAATGCACGTGTTTCGTGGACGGAGCCCAGGATAAGGGTCAACCCAGACGTGCTGGTACAGCGAGGCTATGAGGACCTGTTAGGTAACATATCAACTTCGCCACTTAAACCTTATCCGGCTAACCACGACTATAATCACATTGGCAAACAGTTTAGATCCAGATGAGACGCTGAGGAACTCGACGTTACATCAGGATCCAAACTGTTTTACATGCGGTTAACAGTTTCTCAAAAGTTAGATCGAATCTGATTGTCAGTATTTCACATCACCTTTGATTCTGTATTGAAGTAGCCCAGTGTCAATATTTTGGACTAACTGATAAAGCTCGTGAAGTTGACCATGACAAATTCAACTGTTTGTCCAATTTGATATTTGCCTTAAAACTGAGATTGCCAATTTCTCCCATTATCTAAATCCCTTTATTCCGTGAGTATTGTTGAGTTTAAACTCCACCGAGTGTTCATATTTATTATCTCAAATAGTATTTGTTGAATATATATATTAACAATTACTTATATGAAAAGCAAGATAAACGATCACGAGTGCAAACAGTACAGACCCTGATCCAATAGGATCTGTCTGATCTGGGTCTCCTTTGTTTGGAAAATGCGTAGAAAAGAGTATCTGTGGAGGAAGGTTAGGTTTAACCCATGAGTTAAAGCATTTAGCACGCATTGGCATTCCATGTGTAATCACGTATATTTAAAGCGTTTAGCACACATTGGCAGTAATCACGTATAGTTAAAGCGTTTAGCACACATTGGCAGTAATCACGTATAGTTAAAGCGTTTAGCACACATTGGCAGTAATCACGTATAGTTAAAGCGTTTAGCACACATTGGCAGTAATCATGTATAGTTAAAGCGTTTAGCACGCTTTGGCATTCCGATATCAACTACTGTTGAGCCTGTCCTAAGTGGCCATTCATTTGTTGAACATAGGAGTGTAAATATATGCATAATAATACATCCTACAGAAGTGTTCTGCATTACGTTTGACATGCATTAAATTACCACCTGCCTTACGGATCCATAATTAGACTTGTATGGCTGCTTAAGACAAGTTCTTCTACTTCTATTGTGAACTGTTACATCTTGCAACTTTCTTGTACGAGAAGAAAATCTTGATATATCAGACTCACATTTATAGCTTGAATTCAGGGGAGACGTCTCACCAGAAACCGATGTTTTTGACTCTTGGTCGATAGTTTCTCTTGATCGAACAGGAAGCAGCCACAACTGAAACATTCAAATCTTATCAGACTTTATTTTTCAAAATGGGTTAACTGGTTATAGCACAATCTTTTCCACCAAATTGTGTTTCGTCTTCCAAAAAAGGCTCGTACATGTACATCATTTTTTGAAATTACTAAATAGTCGTTTTTATAGCTACAATGTCATACTTACTTTGATGAGATGCTAATACTTTGTATCTTATCAGGACCCAACCTATTTGCAAAGGTTATCACACATGCATCTAGTATGTTGAAAATGTCAAACAGAGACGAGTTGGAGACAGGTGATGCGGTTTTAATGTGTATTGAAGATTTACTGGTTATTTGCTCCAGTGACATTTAAATAAAAACAATAAATATTCTTCGGATTTCACAAATATAATTATGGTAAAAATTGCACCGTCTATCATCGAGAATGTGTACCTACGTTCAACGAATACATTTTCGAAAGTGCTTTGTCACCGTTCATCATATCCATCAATATCCAGTAGGTATTGAACTATGGAATAAAGATAGAACAGGGAAAGGGATCAATCAAGCCTATTATACCGGTGTTCGTTCTAGAAATAAATGTCAACAGAAGGCAATGAATGATTTGGCTGAATGAATATAAATATTCTGAAAGTGAGTGATCCTTCGAAAACAAAAGTAGCAATGCCAAAAGAGAAAATTGCAGACTCGGTTTTATTGAGTCTGTTCATGAGTAGTAATTAAAAGTGCAGCACTACTCACGCCCCCTAGTCGAGTCTATCATTCCGGTGTTGGTTCGAGAAATGCATGTCACTGGAAGTCAATGAATGATTTGGCTGAATTAGTATAGTTCAAGCATATCATTCAGGTTCGAGGAATAAACGCCACCAGAAGTCAATAGATGAACTGGCTCTTTTAACATGGTGAATGTTTTCGTGGTACACTTTGCAAAAGATAAATACCGGTGTCTCATCTGTACCCAAACTGTGTGCAAAAGTCATGACATATTCTCCCATTCTGGCAAGCCCTGGGAGACGCTTCCCGGCGGTGAAAGAGCATAACGGTTTGATACCCTGACGCCGGTTTGGAAACGAATTAGTAGAAATACATATCCCGACAGTTGAAATATACATCCTACAATATTTGTATTTTACAAAGCTTTAGAGTACATGTATTTTGCTTTTATTTCTTCAGACAGGCTATCAGATACTGATGTTCCGGTCGAAACGAAAGAGAAACGGATACTGAAGAGCATCTTCAAGTCATGTGTTAGTCACAGGAACACCCCTATCAACAAAGGTGAGTTGATAGTGTGTTAGTCACAGGAACATCCCTGTCAACAAAGGTGAGTTGATAGTGTGTTAGTCACGGGAACACCCCTATAACAAAGGTGAGTTGATAGTGTTTGTGTCACAAGAACACCCTATCATCAATAGTGAGTTGATAGTGTGTGATTCACAGGAACACCCCTACCAGCAAGGTTAACTTGTCCGTGTGTGCGCCACAGGAAATGTATATCAACAAAGTTAACTTGTCCGTGTGAGCGACATAGGAAAGTCCTATCAGCAAAGGTAAATTGTTCGTGTGTGAGTCACAGAAAAATCCCTATCAACAAAGATCGTGTGTGAGTCTCTGGTACAACCTTATACACAAAGGTAGGTTGGCCGTGTGTGGTCACTTGGCATTAAGTACACATTTGCTTATTCGTTAAGCGGTCACCTGTTATCAAGAACACATGTGTAGTAATATTAAGTGGTTATCTGATATTAAGTACATAATAAAGTCCTGTGTTTATTACGTGGTCACCAGGTATTAATTACGCCTGTGTTTAATCATTAAGTGGTCATCTGGTATTAAGTACACCTGTGTTTATTCATTAAGTGGTCACCTGGTATTAAGTACACCTGTGTTTATTCATTAAATGGTCACCTGGTATTAAGTTCACCTGTGTTTATTCATTAAGTGGTCACCTGATATTAAGTACACCTGTGTTTATTCAATAAGTGGTCACCAGGTATTAAGTACACCTGTGTTTATTCATTAAGTGGTCGCCAGGTATTAAGTACACCTGTGTTTATTCATTAAGTGGTCACCTGGTATTAAGTACACCTGTGTTTATTCATTAAGTGGTCACCAGGTATTAAGTACACCTGTGTTTATTCATTAAGTGGTGACATGGTTTTAAGTACACCTGTGCTTATTCATTAAGTGGTGACCAGGTATTAAGTACACCTGTGTTTATTCATTAAGTGGTCTTCTCGTTTTAAATACACCTGTGTTTATTCATTAAGCGATCACAATAAAGATTGTTTTACTGTATATGAAGGGAATATTGTAAGTCATTTACTGTGTGATAGGTCACTAAACAATTCATTTAATCACTTAACCCATTACCTTATAGGCTATTTTTATCGCCTGCCAAAGGCAGAGGGATATTGTTTTGGGTTTGTCCGTCCGACCTTCATTCCGTCCTTCCGTCCGTCTGTCTTTCCGTCTTTTCCATCTTTCTGTCCATCCGTCCGGTTTCCGTTCGATGTCATATCTCTGTAATACACCCATTCCACTGGGCGGCATTTCCACTGCGCTCATGGCGATCATGGCGCTTCTCCAAAATCTTCCAAATCGCCGCAGAAGCGCCGTCATGTGCCTAATTTTGGGACTTGGGCGTTTCTAGTACGCTTATAGTACGCTTCAATAACGATCTCGCTGCGCTGTTTACGATCCTGTCGCGATGTTGCTGTGCTTCTACGGCGCTTGAGGTCTCTCCAAGACGCTTCTACTACGCTTCCACTACGACAAGGGATTTCAGGCTACGCTTCGTCTACGCTTAATACGTTGCTGTTACGACCTTGCTTCGACCTAGGCGCAGGAGCTGCGCTTCTGTTGCGCTTTTGGAACGTTTCTATATAAAATGGGTGATTAAACTGATTTCGAAGTAGTTGACCATCATCCTTCGAAGAAAATTGATCAAATTGTTTTGAAGACCCAGATCAAGAAAAACGCAGTGTTGGGCCTTATCTAGGTCTTCTTTTTGCGAAGTCTTTCATAGGATGACTCAAGCATTAACATTTTCCCTGTTCAATATCCATGTAAGAAAGAACGATCTTATGAATATTTATTAGCTGCATTTTAAAAATTAAACCTTTTTAAGAAATGTTTTTGCTTTGACAAAAACTGTAGAATCATATCTATATCATGTTATAAGCAAACAGAGCAGATCCTGATCAGACGGCTCCAATAGGAGCTTCTGATCTGAGTCTACTCTGTTTGCAAATGTGTGAAAAAGCATTTGTATGCGGACAAATAAATCGGCGCTTTTGTTGCGATGCGACTGCGATTGCGCTACGTTACTCACGCTGCGGCTACGATACTGCTGCGTTCATGAATTTCTTACTACGCTTCTGCGGCGATTCGAGTCCACGGCGATGCCACTACGATTGTTTTGAGCATGGTCAAAACAACCGCCGTGAAGTGGCGATCAAGAAGGTTCTGTTACGCTTCTACTACGATCAGGGCGCTTCTACTGCGCTGTAGGCGCTCCTGCTACGATTCGCGGCGTTTTTTTCCAAAATTTCGAAGCGTAGCGGAATCGCCGCTCAGTGGAATGGGGGTATAACAGATTAACAGAATTCAATGAAACCTGGCATGAATATTTGTTATCACTTTAGCATCGTTCCTACATGTATGTATTACTTTTCCAGATCCCGTGCAGCATTTATGAGTTATGGCCCTTTTATACGCAAATATCACATTTTTTCGTCCGAAGCCATATCTCTGTAAGGGATCGACAGAATTCAATGAAACTCGGTATGAATATTTGTTATCACTTGCGCATCGTTCTCATGGATTTCATTTTCCAGATTGCATGCGGCATTTAGGAGTTATTGTCCTTTTATACGCACAAATCACTTATTTGTTTCGTCCGATGCCATATCGCTGTAACAGATTGACAGAATTCAGTGAAACTCGACATGAATATTTGTTTCATCACTATGACATTGTAGCCATGTATTACATTTCCAGATCACTTGCGGCATGTAGGAGTACAATGATATATCTCTGTAACGGATTGACAGAATTCAAACTCAACATGAATATTTGTTATCGCCATGGCATCGTTCCCATGTATTACTTTTTCAGATGGCATGCGACTTTTAGGAGTTATTCCCCTTTGATGCTCAAAAATCATATATTTATTTCTGCCCTTATCCCCTGCTGAAGGCAGAGGGATACTGTATGACATTCAATACTGTTTTGCATTCAGTACCTGAATATGTTTTATACAGCCCTCTTGTTTTAAATTGATTATCTAAAGACACCCCTCCCTCTGTTTGCCGTTATACTACATGTAGGTAACACCTTTGACAGGGGATATCAATTCTATGAATCTGCTTGTTAGACTCAGCCTCTTTGAATTAATCTACCGAAAGGAGCATTTACTAGCCAACAGGCAAAGTTTAGAACTGTAGTTTTGGAACGATAGTGATAAATAAAGCATTCCTCTATGGTTTCAAAAAGTGACTTTGACAGAGACGCCAAAAGGTGCCTATATGAGGGAATGGGTTAACACTTAGATTGAAAGTAGAGTAAATCACTCTAAAACGAACATCAAATCGAAGTACACATGTATAATGTTGGGTTATAAGACCAGTTGTAGCTGCATGCACGACGACAGATATACAGAATACAGGAGTCACCAAAGACATGTACATATTGCCGTATTCCACAAATGTATGGATTTGTTTTCTCCAAGGTAAAATCACCTTTATGTAAATTAAAGTGTACATATACAGTAAAACCCCTCTAAAATGGACGTTAAATATAGTATAAATATCGGTATTGATGACAGGTGACAGATTAATGCAGGGTGAAAGTCATGTTGAAAGCTAGCTTAGGAGTTTGTTGCATGACCATGATCCTGCATTAAACATTCACCTGCCAAAATGTATCTAAACTCTTTTCCGGATTATAGACAGTGTTTGCTGTACATGTACATGTAAGTTTATGTCTTTGAAGATTTTAAAATAGTTTCAGAGTTTATCAATCAGCTAGGAGGCTTTGGATTTGGGGAGGAAGGTACCGCAAAGCAGTGGACGCTGACAGACTTACTGGTGGAGATAACTGTGAGATTTGGGACGTCGCCTTTCTTTGAACTGGACGTAAGGAAGGACGGCCGCGTCGGGGTATGTACTACGCGACTAGAATTAGTATCAAATCTACGAACAAAATACAAATTGAGTGTCAGTCAATGTTGATACTTAAGAGACGCCAAGAATCGTCGATATGTCGTCTGCTTCGTTTTCAACATTTAGAAATCTCTGTTTCTACAAAATACAAAGTGAGTGTTTAATTACTCCTTTCTACGATTTTGAAAATAGAGTAGACCCAGATTAGACGGCCCCTATAACAGGGTCTGCTCTATTTGCTTATTACATAATATAGATATGAGTCTACAGCTTCTGTCATGGCTAACTATTCTTGTAGTCTTATACCATTATAAAACAATTTCAAATTAATATTCATGATATCATTATTTCTAACATGTATATTCGTTGAGTTTGGGCTGTAACGAGAGCCCTTCTCCTACAAGGATACAAACTATAGTTCCAACGATTATTATCATTTCACACACAGCGAAGATATTTACCTCATGATCGAAGAGTTCAATCTTAGGGCCCAGTCCCACTCGGCCTTACGACCCCTTAAGACCTGTTTACGATTGCTACCGACCTCTGGTCGCCGATATTCATACGAAGGTCGCACGACAAGTCACTGTTAATCGCGGGCGGTCTTCAGTAATCGTTGGTTATCGTTTCCAATCATGCGATCAATTTCAGTCGTATTTCAGTCGTAGAGAGGTTGTTGATCATGTACAGCAACCTCAGGACCCAGTCCCACTAGGCCTACGACCACTTATGACCTGTTTACGATTTCTAGCGACCTCTTGTCGCCGATATTCGTACGAAGGTCGCACGAAAAGTCACTGATAATCGCGGGTGGTCTTCAGTAATCGTTGGTAATCGTTTCTTGTCGTGCGATCAATTGTAGTCGCAACATCCTCCTTACAATCGAACTGGTCGCCGGTATTCTTTAAGAGGTAACCCTAGAGGGTTTTAGCTAATCGTGCGACCGTCGTACGAAGGTCTCCAACAATCTTTCACTGGTCGTTTGTGATCTTCCCTACAATCGTACGACTATCAGCGACCTTTCTACAATTACCTACGACTGTCGTGCGATCACCAGCGACTGCCTAAAGATTATCCGCGACTAGGCATATATCACGTGACCACACAACAGGTTGGAAGTGATTGTGGAACCTTCGTACGAATATCGTACGAATACCAGTGACTTGACGCACGATCGTCAACAACCTGTCTACGGTGGTCGTAGATGCATCGCCAATGTGACTGCGAATCCTTTTTTGGAATTAAGTCGCCGACAATCGCAGACGATGGGCGGTTTCAGAGGTCTCAGAGGTCGCCAGTGGTCTTTAACGATCGCAAGCGCTAGTGGGACTGTAGCATTACCTGTGAAAAACAGTACCTCCTTAAATTTGATTTTGCAGAAATTTTTCGATTCGATCAAGCTTTTGATAAACCTATTGACTGAGTGTCAAACAGCTTGAACACTAATAAGATTACTCGGCATCTGATCTGGATACAAGCTGTTTGTACAGGCGGTGTAGGTAGTGATATACGGAATTAGGGTTAATTGCTCGAGTACCTCACCGTCTCATCAGCACGCAATCTTTGGAATACTACTGTAGATTTCTTCCGTTTTATATTAACCCTTTCAGTGCGGAAACGAATCCCTAATGTCCTTTGAAAACAGTGTAGACCCAGATGAAAAGGCTTCCAGAAGAGACCTCTCACCTGGATCTGCACTGTTTGTCATGTAACACTTTTCTTTTAAATGCGGTACACGAGTTATTACTTTGGCCCGGCATTAAGCATCCTCCTGCTTTTAAAGATTCCTATGATGATACATTACGTGGTCCCTTTAGCGAGACTCTCCTGTGCTAATAAGCTTTTGAACACTTTATGACGGCGCTTCTGTACATGTAGACCTACAACCGGTTCCGGGGAGTTTAGTACCTGTAGATCTACAACAGGTTTACTCTCAGACAAAGAGTTTTGTATTTGTAGATCTACAGCAGGTTTACTCTCAGACAAAGAGTTTTGTATTTGTAGATCTACAACACGTTTACTCTCAGACAAAGAGTTTTGTATTTGTAGATCTACAACACGTTTACTCTCAGACAAAGAGTTTTGTATTTGTAGATCTACAACAGGTTTACTCTCAGACAAAGAGTTTTGTATTTGTAGATCTACAACACGTTTACTCTCAGACAAAGAGTTTTGTATTTGTAGATCTACAACACGTTTACTCTCAGACAAAGAGTTTTGTATTTGTAGATCTACAACACGTTTACTCTCAGACAAAGAGTTTTGTATTTGTAGATCTACAACACGTTTACTCTCAGACAAAGAGTTTTGTATTTGTAGATCTACAGCAGGTTTACTCTCAGACAAAGAGTTTTGTATTTGTAGATCTACAACACGTTTACTCTCAGACAAAGAGTTTTGTATTTGTAGATCTACAACACGTTTACTCTCAGACAAAGAGTTTTGTATTTGTAGATCTACAACACGTTTACTCTCAGACAAAGAGTTTTGTATTTGTAGATCTACAGCAGGTTTACTCTCAGACAAAGAGTTTTGTATTTGTAGATCTACAACACGTTTACTCTCAGACAAAGAGTTTTGTATTTGTAGATCTACAACAGGTTCTCAGATAAAGATGTTGAGGAATGGACCAAGACTGGGACTTACCTAAATAGATACAGATTCTTCAAACCCAGCGATTTTATATATAGGGACGAAGCCAAAGACGAGGTAAATATACAATAACGCTCTATCAACATTATACACCAACTTTTGGGTTGGATTATATATGCAAACAGTATAATCCGGGCACAGTTGTGTGAGTAGCGGGAGAAAATGTGGTTTGGGAATTGAAGTAGAGGGCAGATATTGAAGAGGAAATTTACCGTATCTTAACCATAAACAGCGTGAGTATTCATGAAAGAAATGATAACATCAATAATATGTTATTTTTTTTACATTTGCTTATGAACACATCAAATTGTTGCCAAAGCAGAAACTGTACAATAAGATCTATATTATTCGCTAAGCAAACAGAGCAGATCCTGATTAGACGTATTAAAGGAGCCGCTTGATCTTGGTCTACTCTGTATGCAAAGGCGTATTGATGGCGTAAATGGTTAAAGGAACTGGTCGGAATTATGGCCGGTGGCGAAAAGGAAATAAAAGTGTATGTTTGGAAACATCTCGGTTAAACAACCTGTAGTACTATTGTAAAGAGACGCATTCTTTTGTACAATCGATCTGAGTTTGGGTTTCCAGCCAAAAAAAAAATGTTTAATTTAAGGTCATTTGTTATATCTAATTTTAAACCGGTACATTCTGCCAAGACAACGGTGATCCGAATACAGGCACATCATACGTAAAGAGATACTGGCAGATATTGGTAAATACAGCGAGAACAACTTGTGGTGCAGAATAACCCTTTACTCCGTGAATTTTCATGAAAGAAATGAAGACAGCATGGATATCAGTTAGACTATTTTTATAATGGCACAAAGATACAGGAATATGTGGCCATAGCGGAAACTGCATAATCATATTTATGTTATATCATAAAGTAACACAGCACACCCTGATCAGACGGCGGCTATAGAAACCGTCTGATCTAGGTATATTCTAAAGGGTTAAAGGTCATAAAAAAGTTCCTAATTGATTTTTCACCATGCATTTACCCTTTATTCAATGAATATTCATGTAAGAAATAATGAGATCATTTAAATTCATTAGATTAATGTTCATAATGACCATGGGGCAAGAGAAGTTTTGCCCATGTTATAAACTGTAGAATCATATCTATATCATGTCATGCGCAAACAGAGAAGACCCTGATCAGACGGCTCCTGAGAGCCGTCCGATCTGGATCTTCTCTGTTTGCCAAGGCACAGAATGGTGTATTTATGGAGTAAAGTGATAAGCTTCAATCTGGTATTTACTACTCAGTCGAATGTTCGGTTTAGCGGTTGTTCGGGTTAGCGAGTGTTCGTATTAGTGGGTGTTCGACTTTTCGAGTGTTTGATTTAACGAGTGTTCGGATTAATGAGTGTTCGAATTTGCAAGTGTTTGATTTAGCGAGTGTTCATGTTAGCAATGTTTTACTGTAATCAACCAGACTTAGAAGAGTGATGTCGGGGAGACGGCGTGTCTGTGTTACAGTTATTGCGTGGTTACAGTTATTGCGTACCAACACTCGATATATCCAGACAAAAGACATTGATAATGATAAATAATCAAACAACCATTCAACTAAATACGGAGTGTAGTTCTCATGTCGATACAAATAAGGTCTGTCCAATCTCTGATCTGCTGAACTTTTATACTTCCGATTGGTTCGAGCCTACAATAAACGCATATTTTCAATAACATAAAACATGTGTTATATTGGGTCATTCTTGTGAAGATTGAAACCTTTATCGATAAATGCCTCTCTTGTGTGATACAAAATCAACCGTTATCGTCGATACTTTTATTTTTTTGTTGTACAACAAAATATTATCGAACTATGTCGAACAGTTACGAAGCTAAAACGCGAACCGAATAAATACTTATACATGAATGAATGAATGAATGAATGAATGAATGAATGCATGAATGAATGAATGAATGAATGAATGAATGAATGAATGAATGAATGAATGAATGAATGAATGAGTGAATGAGTGAGTGAGTGAATGAGTGAATGAATGAATGAGTCAATCAATCAATCAATCAATCAATGAAAGACTTTATTTAATGAGGGTAGCTCAATTAGTCATAACTTCTAATCTACATTGAGGCCTTCAAACAAAAGCATTTCATACAAAATACAAAACGGTAAAACACAAATATATATGCACAAGAAATCAATGTTCAGAAATTAACTCATTGCACGCTAAGTAATGTTGCGTCTGTATAATTAATATTTGTTATTTGCTTTAATTTGCAGATTTATTCTTCAAGGCCACGCATTGACGAATCTTGATCTCAATCATATGAAAGTTTTGTCTTCTCCAGCGGTTTTCGGTCGGTTTCCTTGCGAAATACATTCTTTCCTCAGATAATCAAATGATTCATGCATTTTTAGCCATTTTAAAACGCGTTGGCGTTTCACGTGGATACTATCATTTTAACAAACTGCTGACCGAGAGTCAAACAACTGACCGAGAGTCAAACAGCTGACCGAGTGTCAAACTGCTGACCGAGAGTCAAACAGCTGACCGAGTGTCAAACAGCTGACCGAGTGTCAGCTGACCGAGTGTCAAACTGATGACCGAGAGTCAAACAGCTGACCGAGTGTCAAACAGCTGACCGAGTGTCAAACAATTTGGACCCTGATGTAAAGCCGAGTAAGAGTTGTCTGATCGGAGTCTGCTCTGTTTGCTAATGAAATGATATAGATCTGATTCTACAGTTTGTGCCATGGTGAAACGTGCCCTTGTGCATAATTCCATAATACTTATTCAGGAATTAATATTTATACAGATTACGTGAATATTCATGGAGTAGAGGGTTGAGGTATTACGGTGCACTAGTACTTAGATATAAACTGACAACGCGTCTGTTTAGGTTAGTTGGTCACAAAAATGCGTGCATTTTTAAACATATCGGACAAAGTCTCTGCGTTGCTCTGTAATATTGAAACCCTTTCCTTCATAGAAACGCATTTTCACGCCAATGAAAACAGGATAGACCCAGATCTGAATGTTTAACAGGAAATGGGTTGATTAACCATGCTAAGTATACCAAAGGCAAGTACAAAATGTACAGAAAATACGTTATCCATACCCAAGTTAAGACTTCTAGCGTGATATTTGTGTTCATTTGTTTATTGCGTTATTTGTGTTAGTGCTTTCATGCTTGCACACAATCTGACCTAACAATAGTTGTACGCATAGTGATACATTACTGTGTTTACGACGCTGGACATGAAAATAAGTGCACAAATTTGTCTGGACTGTATTCATTTCTTACCAAGATAGCCGAAGACGATCGCACACCACTCAAAATTCCATTTATTGTACTGACCATTATGACAGGACCAGTGATCTAGCACAGTCTGTCACGTCATGCCACTATCATCTCATACTTTCCCGACTATGACGATTACGAATCTGGATATCTGATTGCCCCCTTCTAGCCATCTCCTGTTTTATTGCTCCCTTTCACAGAATCCGCTTTGTGGAACTGTATCAATATAATCTAAAATGGCTGCGTAGAATATGGTTCAGCAGGATAGAAGAAAAAGAGAGAGCAATAGTGTTTGGTACTTTTAATTAACAGATACACTGAAAAATATGACTATATGAAATAATAGCTGAAATATAATTCGATGTTATTATGCTGAAAACGATATTTGAAACACTTAAATAAGAGAAAAGTGGACATTTGGAAAACAAGAAATACGTAGTTCTCACGTGATGTTTCAGCACTGATAAGACCTTTCGAAAGTCATTTTGAAATGTGTATAGTAAAGCAGATTGAAATTTTCAACACTACTTGTGCAACAATCCCTTTGTACTTCCATGTACCCTTACAATTTTTTGTCACACTTTTCAGGACTAAAATCAAAACAACATTCACGTCAGAAGACTAGATATGTGTTTTAATATATACATATGTGCGCCTGCTGGGGATACTATAACAATACAGTAAATAAATAAAAACAGAAGTTGGGGTTTTATTTTCCTATCACACATTTAAACAAAAGAGGTTTGGAGTACATTAAACCGGACAGCAAATGGCTTGCAAAATGTTAACAAGCAACAGAGTTCTTGGGCATTAGCGATCATTGTTTTGTTCTTGAGCGTAAATCTAAAAAAAATGGTCTCGCAGTAAATCATAGTCATCCTGAATTGATGTATAAGAGTGGCTGCGACTGAAGCCACAGCCAATAACGTATTAGCTTTCAGGCACTTTGTAATGACTACGGAAGAAGCCCTTGGCCAAGCCAATGGAGAGCTTTACAGCTGATCACATTGTAAATAAAAAGGAGGTTATTTAACTTTTTTACAAACAGAGTAGATCGAGATCAGATAGCTCCTATAGAAGAACATCTGTCTAAACCCTCATAATGTTAATCTCGACCGACTCGCATTTGCAAACAGCTTGGATCAAGATGAGAAAATCGACGTCACACCATGATACACACTGTTTTACATTCGGCCAATGGTTACTCAGAAGTTTACTCAAATTGGAATGAGACAAACCTTGCACAATCTCAAAATTGTAGCAGATGTTATGTTGGTAGGTTGTGTTGACTGACGTCAGTTTTTGCCAAGTATGGGCTAATTGTAGGGCCTAGAGAGAAGGGGGGGGGATACAGAGAACCCCGATAGCGATAACCTACTCTTATTATCTATAGAGTTTACCTGGTTATTTTAGATACCCAGTGTAAAGCACTGATACATCGGACCTCGGTTTATAAAGATTCATCCGAAGGACTTGGTTCGAACCCCCCCCCCCCCCCCACGCACACACACACACACACACACACACACAAAGAAAAAACCGTATCTTGTAGTCGAGATGGTTTTATCCTGAGTTCGGTCATATAGACTATTTGGAACTGAAATACTAGGTATAAAGATGGGATTCTTATCATTTGACATACAATGTAATGTAGGACCTGTATACGTATGAGCCTGTAAGGCAGGTGGTAGCATAATAAAGACGTATACGTATACGTATGAGCCTGTAAGGCAGATGGTAGCATAATGCAGGTCAAGCATAATACAGAAAGCTCCGGTAGGAGCTTGGTTATTTACAATTTCCATGTATTAAGCGAGCACATGTTTTGTAAGATTCCTGTGTCCAGTCAATGTAAGGGCGTGCTCCAGCAGGTTCTGTACGTTGTATACCAGACACTAGTGAGAAATAGTCCTCTTCTTAGACTGCCCTCTATTTGCTGGAAATCAAATGTATTCGAGCTAAAGAAAACAAACCAACCAGTCCGTCTGTAAATACAGCAAAAACCCTCTAAACTTGGCGTCAAATTTGGTATAAATATCGGTCTTGGAGAGAGACGGCAGCTTAATGCAGGATGAAAGCAATGCAGAAAGCTCCTAGATGAGCATGACTTTTCCCCTACATTAAGCAGCCAACTGCCAAAAAAGTGGCTTGCTTCTTCTCCATTTGAATCCCTGTTTCGAGGGGTATTACTGTACAAATACTTATACGATGCTAATTATACACTTAAATACACGATTTAAAAATTATAAACAGTGCACCCTCTCAATCACTATCGCTTGATGACTATATACAGATATATTCAAAAGATGTTGGCTGCCTAATGATTATATATAGATGTCTTTAAAAGCACGTGACTGCTAAATGCACACACACACAAAAGTACGACAGTAAACAGGTTTAGGAGATATTTAACGTTCGTCCTGCAACAAGTTACCACGTGCCTTAACCCTTTAATGGTTAAACCGTTCTGTGCCAACGTTCTAATTGTCGTCTGCAATCCAATTTTGTTTAATACTTCGGTAAAATAAGGAAATAAGATAAATATTTGCAAATTTCAAAGGAATAAAGCACATATATAGAAATAGAGTTTGAGACAAAAAGTGAAGTCCCTGATCAGACACCGGCCTTGAAAAGGCGGCATCTGATCAGGAACTGGCCTATTTGTCGTGGTGCATTTTTGCGACATTGGCGGTGAAAGGGTTAATATTCTTGTAATAATAATAACATCCTGAATAGAATCGGATCTAAAGAATTCGATAAGCAAAAGGTAAACACGCATCGTTCGAGCAGTCTTTGTAGAACCGTCTGATCTCGGTCTTCTCTGTTTGCAAGGCGTAGAAAGGCGTATTTATGGAGTAAAATGTTAGGCTAAATATTAACCCGTTACCTCATTAATATCCATGTAAGAAATAATTATCGTGAATTTATTAATAAAAATTGTGCTCATGGTAGAATTTGATATAGACCTATGTAATTCCATAAGCCAACTGGGCAGAATGACCTGGTCAGGAGGCTCCTATCGGGACCGTCTGAACTGGATCTATTCTGTTTGCAAACTCATTAAAAGGCATCTCTGGCAGGTAAGGTGTTAAGTGAGATACGATGAGATAGACAGACAGGATTTAAAACAACTGTTTAATCCTTTCCTTCATACAAACGCCTGGGCATGCCTTTGCAAACCATAGATGCAGATCAGACGGCTCCTGTACGACCAGTCTGTTGTGTTTGTTTATGACGTTATTATAGACCTGACTCTGTATCTTCTACCAATACCAACCATGCATGTGTACACTGTACAGGTAGCATTATAAACAATCAGCTAATGCACGGTATCAATATGTCCTACGTGGATATTGAATACATAAATACTTGAATATAGCCCTGATCTTATATTTCGACTATTAAGGGCCTTTTTCAAAGCTTATCATGTCAAATTACACGTCACATTTTTGTTACATGCATTCAGCCATAAAATCTAAGGGAACTTTGATTTTATGGCTGAATCATATAACAAAAATGTGATGTGTATTTTGACACTATAATCTTTTAAAAAAAACGCCCTTAGCGGTCGAACTATTAGATTAGAGCTATTCAAGTATTCATGTATCATATTAATTCCCTTTTTGGAATGTTATACTCTTTGTAGAGAAAATGCAACATTAATGTTACCAGATGTAGTTTGACAAAGTCAGCATGGTTCATTATTTTATTGAAATGCTGTAAGATCTGCTATAATAAACAAGTTATATTTTAAACAGTATTGATTTTGGTTCGTCTGGCATTTCTCGGGTTTTACTCTCATCCACAGGCACTTCTGGCTTACAAGACGTTTATCGGCGATTTTGTGGCGTATATAACGCAGAGCAACATCACAATAATTGACGACCAACGATACGTGTCCATGATTGACGACATCTATCATCTAAATGTTTATATAAACAGGGTAAGTCGATAGCAGTGTCATAAACCATCTCCTGATGTGGCCCGGATATTAGGGCTATAAACAGGATGTCTGCTCCACTAACGGGGAGTTAATGACAAACTGGCACCAAGGTTTACCAGATACAATTTTATGAGTCTTTGGTTGGTAAACACATGCTCCAGCACTAGAACGGCAATGAAAATGACAGCTTGGGACGTTTTTGTGATGCCAAGGATTGAGATAATACTCTGTTTATAGAGTTACTTTCACTTAATGGTCTGACGACAGAACGTTCATTTACACTTACGCATAAGTACTGTATTGTATAAAAACGATTTGAGACTTGTAGAATCTGTTTGATATTTCACTTTCTAAAGGAAAAACGGATTCAGCACAAAGTTGTAAGTAAACTCTCCAATATGAATTAGCATTTTCAAACAAAATCATTTTATTCTATCATTTACATTGACACTCACGATCAGAGTAGTGTCAGAAATATTAGATCCTGATTAGACACCGAGTTACCTTGATTAGACACCGAGTTACCTTGATTAGACACCGAGTTACCTTGATTGTCTAATCGAGTTACCTTGATTAGACACCGAGTTACCTTGATTAGACACCGAGTTACCTTGATTAGACACCGAGTTACTTGGCGTCTCATCTGGATTCAAACATTTTGCCAAGTCCATCACAAACTCTATTGTAGTTAGAGCACTTTGGTGCTTATCCATCAACAGATATGATATCCCATCCCCCATTTTGACTACCTCAGACACACGTGGTCCTCTTTATTTGTTTAGTTATAGATGTACAAGTATAATCTAATATCATATATTTTCGATATACATTTGAACTTTAATATCTCAACTTCAATGCCCATAAAATTACTTCGATATAATTAAAGTTCCGATTTCAAACAATATCTCAACTTATACCCTGTAGGAGCTTTCAGCATTACTTTCGACCTGCATTCAGCTGTCACATGTGTTTCTTATGATACATTTTAAAACTGGCTTGTATTGTACATTTTGTAAGGACCCAACTTTTACTTCGAGTTCGAGATATCAGTGTTCAGATGTAATTATATTTTATTTATTTCGTAAACACGTCGTTCACCGTGTGTCAACTACATAGGATTTCTAGTCACTATTTGTTGAACTATACAGAAACTCGTGATCCAAATAATGAAATACTTGTATACTGTTTCTAACAAAGTCCATGGCATATCTAAAGTAAAGTGTAACATCTTTCTATTAAAAAACATCTTTCTATTAAAAATATCATCAGTAGTATTTGGTTCTAAACAGATGAAACCAACTCAGCATTATCTGATGTCTCTTTGATATGGCTAGTAGTGAACTTACATTTCCAGCAGGACTATGTATTTTAAATCATAAGGTGAATCATACAGTAGATCTTTTTTATTTTATCCCTAAGGTTTTGTATACGGAAGAAACAAGCAACCTGTCGGACGGTATATCTAAGTGTGTTGGCAAAATGAATAGCCAAGAGCTACAACATCGCTTTAACTACAATATATCCTGGAAAACATTCTTTACATACTTACAGCGGGAGCATGCTCTTCCTAACAACTACACAGTATGTTATGTTTCTTTAAGTAGTGCACTTCAAGATGTTCTGTCCGAGTTCTCCGAGGAAGCAATAAAACAATATCTCATATTCCACGTGCTTACGCAAAGTGATATATTCTATTTTCTTCCACAAGAGACGCCAATGTTTTTCAAAGGTAGCGCCAAGACAAGTGCCTTTAAGAGTAAAATGTTTGGCTCGTCCGCTATGCAGTGTATTCAACAATTGCACTATTACTTGCCAATGAGCAATGTGATTGAAGGAAATTCCTTACAAAACTACAGTGATAACTTGAAAAGACTTTTCAGTGAGTTATTCTCAAGTTTGGACCAAATTCTAGGGGATTTATACTGGGTGCCTGCAAAGCAAAAGAAGCATCTTCAGACAGTGCTTAACGAGCTTACTATGCAATTCGATTGGCTGAATCAGGATCCTTATCAGCAATATTTTCTAGGAGTGAAAGAGTCTTCTTATTTTGATAATATTTTATTTATGATACAATTTAATGTGAAACAAGCACTGCAAGGTAAAAGACAACGAATAGTTACCAACGGTGATTCGTCCATATTTGGGGTGAAAGATAGCATTTTAAGTAAGTATACAGTTATGTTCAAATTAATGATTATGTGAATGTGTCCTTAAACGTCAGCACTCTACTGGTGAGTTTTGATAACCTTTGTAATCGGTTTGGAACCAGATAAGACGCTACGTTAATCGACGTCTCGCCAGAGTTAGTAACTCTGACACTGTTTTCGTTTTAGGAAGAAAAATGTATTTTAAGAACTGAAGCAGGCGACAATATTTGCAGACGACAATTGACCAGAGTACAGAATGTTAATCAAAGAGGTGGACTACTGAAAAGGATATTTTTTCAATACGTTTAAAACATACAAAATCATATTCCCGCTGATTTTATATCCAAATGTTTCAGGTAAAACCGCTAGTGTAAATTTTAAAAGATTTCTTATTTTCAATCAACGTACAAACATCATACATTTAAGTCTTTAAACCAATAGAAATGCCTTTTGACACCTTTGCAAACAATGTAGAACCGTCTGATTTGAGTCTACTTTGTATGCAAAAGAATCTAAAGGTGTACGACAAGATTATCTTGACGTAAATGACTGAACTACATTTGACTTTTCTCATAATATACATGTATCATATACACAGCTCCAGGATTGTTGTGTAACCCTTTTCTCCATTAGTACACCTTTCTACGTTTTTTTGCAATTATAATAGACCCAGATCAGACGGCTCCCACAGGAGCCATCTGATGAGGGTCTACTCTGTTTGCTTGTGATATATTATAGATATGATTCTATAGGTTCTGCTATTGCAAAACTAATTCCTGTGGCAATGTTTTATTACAACAAAGTAATCTAATTAATTTTTATGATGCCATTATGTCTTACGTGAATATTGATGGAGGAAAGGGCTAAGATGAGTGTGTTTTATTTCAGATATCCCAATATTTGTAACCCAGTTGCCATTTATACAGAGTAACGCTATAGCCAGTCTGTGGTACGGTTCTGTGGGCATTTATCTTGCACAGCCCATGTCAGAACTTTTCGACATAGACGGTATAGTATCACATCTACTTTTAACCCTTGTTACAGCAAACATAGTAAACATGATCATTTACGTCATGTTTCGGAACATTTCAGTTTTCAATTTGTTCTCCAAAACCTATTAACCACAGTACTAAACTGTTTGAATCGTGATGAAACACCGAGTTACCTGGCGTCTCACCACGACCAAAACTGATTGCAAACCAATGTACCTATGCCGGCGAAAAGGTTTGAATGCTGGAAACGGGATTACAAGCATATAAAGAGTAGATCCATATTAAACAGCACCAAAGGGTCAAATATTCGTATCAGCAAATATCGAAGTCAAGTCATTTTTACTACCATAAAACAATGATGGTATATTCCGTGAAAACATTCAGCATTCAAATGAACAACATATACATGTAACCGCGCCTACATTTTACATGTAATCGCACCTAGCATTTATAATGTAGTCACACCTAACGTTTACATGTAATCACATCTAACATGTGCATTTAATCACACCTAACATATATAAGTAGTCAAATCTAACAATCACATGTAAGCAAGCCTAACATTTTCATGTAATGCCGCCTATCATTTACATGTAATCACACCTACCATTTACCAAAAAAAAAAAAAAAAAAAAAAAAAAAAAAGTAGTCACACCTAACATTTACATGTAATGTCCTGACAATTTACATGTAACCACGCCTAACATGTGTACGTGATTACATCTAGCATTTTGCATGTAATCACGCATTAAAAAATGTACCCTGTGATCACACCTAACATTTACATGTAACCACACCTACCACTTATATGTAATCTTACCTAAAATAACCCACACCTAACATTAACATGTAAGCACCTAACATTTAAGTATGACCACGCCTAACATTTAAATGTAATCACACCTAATATCAACATGTAATGACCTAACATTTACATGTAAACACGCCTATTATGTATACGCGATTACACCTAATATTTACATGTAATCACGCATTAAAATTTACCCTGTGATCAGACCTAACATTTCCATGAAGACATTTAACATTCAAATGAACAACATATACATGTAACCGCGCCTAACATTTACATGTAATCGCACCTAGCATTTATATATAATCATACCTAACATTTGCATTAATCACATCTAACATGTTCATGTAATCACACCTAACATATATAAGTAGTCAAATCTAACAATCACATGTAAGCACGCCTAACATTTACATGTAATCACACCTATCATTAACATGTAACCACACCTGACATTTACATGTTATCATACCTATTATGTATACGTGATTACACCTAACATTTACATGTAATCACGCATTAAAATGTACCCTGTGATCACACCTAACATTTCCGTGAAGACATTTAGCATTAAAATGAACAACATTTACATGTAACCGCGCCTAATATTTACATGTAATCGCACCTGGCATTTATATGTAATCACACCTAATATTTACATGTAATCACATTTAACATGTGCATGTAATCACACCTAACATATATAAGTAGTCAAATCTAACAATCACATGTAAGCCCTCCTAACATTTACATGTAATCACACCTATCATTTACATGTAACCACACCTAACATTCACATGTTATCACACCTAATATTAACATGTAATGACCTAACATTTACATGTAACCACGCCTAATATGTATACGTGATTACACCTAACATTTACATGTAATCACGCATTAAAACAATTACCCTGTGATCACACCTATAATTTACATGTAACCACGCCTAACATTTACATACAATCACACCTAATATTTTGCATGTAATCACACCTACCACTGATATGTAATCTTACCTAAAATTGCATGTGACCACAACTAACATTAACATGTAATCACCTTACATTTATATATGACCACGCCTTACATTTAAATGTAATCACACCTAACAGTTACATGTTACCACTCCTAGCGGAGTTGGGTTTCCATTATATTGTTATTGTCTTTTTCTTTTTCTATTAAACAACTGGGCATTAATAAACCACTTACCTGATGAATATTTATGAAATTAATTATGAATATGCGAATATTGATTAGACTTTTATAATATCACATGTGGAAGTGGTGGTCCAGTGGTAGGACGTTAGGCTTTGGATCGGAGGGTCCCCGGTTCGAATCCTGCCATCGAGCTTACAGAATTCTTCTGAGCAAAACATGCATCCCACGTTTGCTCCTCTCCACCCAGGTGCATGAATGGGTACCTGTGAGGGTAATAAGCCAATGTACCATGTCTGCCTTGGGCGCCGAATAGCCGACTTATAACCCAGTGATCAGGGCATTGTGAAGTCGGGAGAATATGTACATGTATATAGTTCCAGACTATAAACCTCACCTTTACCTTTACCTAACACAGGATTTGTTGCCATGGCAGATATTGTAAAAGATATATTAATATAAGTCTGTAAGCAAACAGAGCAGGCCCTGATCGGGTGACTCTTTCCGAAGTTCTCTGATATTGGTCTACTCTGTTCGTCGCAAAGGTGTCAAAATGCGGCTGTATGAGGTGAACTATTAATATAATCTACATTGTTTTATTTCTCCGCCAAACTCCATCATGTTATTACTCGTAGAGCAAGATTTATTTTGGCTGAGAAATAAGAGATTAGAGAGCTCCAACGCGTCTTATCTAGAGATCTGAGCTTTTGTCTGACATTCTGCAAATCAATACAACTTAGATGTCAACATTATAATTGTAATTCTTTAAATTTAAATTAGAAATTAAACATTTATCGACAATTCTCTTATTGCGTTGCTATTTCTTTTGTGGACGTTGTCAAAAAGAACACAGTCGACTGAGGAGTATGGGCCTCACTTTACTTTGTTTTGTAAGCGTTACTTTACAATTGGAAATGTGTACAGTGAAAACCCTCATAACAAGAATTTTAAAAAAGCCTATCTAAACTGGAAGTTTAGTAAAGACGAATTTAGATCTTATTAGGCTGGTGGATGTAGAGTAGGAGACAGGCAGGACGCTCCCGTATGTGTTTTCTGTATGACTTTCATTTTGCATTCAGCTGTCGACTGTCTTAAAGACTGATATTAATAATAATTTGAACGTCCCATTTAGAACTATCTTAAACTATTTTCCTTAGTTAATTTATTGATATTACCTTTACTGTGTTTTACGTTGATATAAAAATGATATAAGATATAATCTTCAGTTGAAATATATAAAATATAATGATAAGTTGAAATATATGATATGTATGATATAAGATATAATTATCAGTTGATATGTATGATATACGATGGTAATCCTTACATTGCGGGAAACGAATCACGAATGTCCTTTGCAAACAGTGTAAACCCAGATGAGAGGGCTCCTAGAGGAGAGGTGTATGATTATGGCTCCTAGAGGATCCCTCTCATCAGAGTATGCACTGTTTATCATGGTACACTTTTCTTTAGACAAAAGTATCCTAAATAATCACCATAAGTTTTACCTGCTTATAGTTTGGAATAGTGTATTTGAAATTTCAGCATTATAAGGGTTAATACCTTTTGCCTTTTACAGCATGGCTCAATTTCCTGATTAATGACAAAATTGACCACAGTGTTGCCCTTACGATAGCCCACAGACTACAGTGTCTGGTGACCGGCTTTAATGAGTACATGCTGCACTCAGATGTCACGGACCACTTTGTAAGTACATTAGCAGATGTCTAAACCGGTTTATAGACCGGGCTGTATGTACATTAACACCTGTCACATGTTCTAGGTACATTAACACCTGTCTAGACCGGGTTGTCGGTACATTTACACCTATCTAGACCGGGTTTTAGGTAGATTAACACCTGTCTAGACCGGTACATTTACACCTATCTAGACCGGGTTTTAGGTACATTAACACCTGTCAGGACCGAGTTGTCGGTACATTTACACCTATCTAGACCGGGTTTTAGGTACATTAACACCTGTCTTAACCAGGTTGTATATACAGTTACACCTGTCTAAACCGGATTGTTGGTACATTAACACCTGTTTTGACCGGAGTGTAAGTACATTTACACCTGTCTAAACCTTATAGTAAGTACATTAACACCTGTCTAAACCTTATAGTACATATATTAACACCTGTCGAAACCAGATGGTATGTACATTAACACTTGTCTAAACCGTATAGTAAATACATTAACACTTGTCTAAACCGTATAGTAAGTACATTAACACCTGTCTAAACCGTATAGTAAGTACATTAACACTTGTCTAAACCGTATAGTAAGTACATTAACACCTGTCTAAACCTTATAGTAGTACATTAATACCTGTCTAAACCGTATAGTAAGTACATTAACACCTGTCTAAACCGTATAGTAAGTACATTAACACTTGTCTAAACCGTATAGTAAGTACATTAACACCTATCTAAACCTTATAGTAGTACATTAATACCTGTCTAAACCGTATAGTAAGTACATTAACACCTGTCTAAACCGTATAGTAAGTACATTAACACCTGTCTAAACCGTATAGTAGTACATTAATACCTGTCTAAACCGTATAGTAAGTACATTAACACCTGTCTAAACCGTATAGTAGTACATTAACACCTGTCTAAACCATATAGTAAGTACATTAACACTTGTCTAAACCGTATAGTAGTACATTAACACTTGTCTAAACCGTATAGTAGGTACATTAACGCTTGTCTAAACCGTATAGTAGTACATTAACACCTGTCTAAACCGTATAGTAAGTACATTAACACTTGTCTAAACCGTATAGTAGTACATTAACACTTGTCTAAACCGTATAGTAGTACATTAACACCTGTCTAAACCGTATAGTAGTACATTAACACCTGTCTAAACCGTATAGTAGTACATTAACACTTGTCTAAACCTTATAGTAAGTACATTAACACATGTCTAAACCGTATAGTAGTACATTAACACTTGTCTAAACCTTATAGTAAGTACATTAACACCTGTCTAAACCGTATAGTAGTACATTAACACTTGTCTAAACCGTATAGTTGTACATTAACACTTGTCTAAACCGTATAGTAAGTACATTAACACCTGTCTAAACCGTATAGTAGTACATTAACACCTGTCTAAACCGTATAGTAAGTACATTAACGATTTTCTAAACCGTATAGTAAGTACATTAACACCTGTCTAAACCGTATAGTAAGTACATTAACACCTGTCTAAACCGTATAGTAGTACATTAACACTTGTCTAAACCGTATAGTAGTACATTAACACCTGTCGAAAACGTATAGTAGTACATTAACACCTGTCTAAACCTTATAGTAGTACATTAACACTTGTCTAAACCGTATAGTAAGTACATTAACACCTGTCTAAACCGTATAGTAGTACATTAACACTTGTCTAAACCGTATAGTAAGTACATTAACACTTGTCTAAACCGTATAGTAGTACATTAACACCTGTCTAAACCTTATAGTAGTACATTAACACCTGTCTAAACCAAGTAGTAAGTACATTAATACTTGTCTAAACCGTATAGTAAGTACATTAACACCTGTCTAAACCGTATAGTAAGTACGTTAACACTTGTCTAAACCGTATAGTAAGTACATCAACACTTGTCTAAACCGTATAGTAGTACATTAACACCTGTCTAAACCGTATAGTAAGTACATTAACACCTGTCTAAACCGTATAGTAAGTACATTAACACCTGTCTAAACCGTATAATAGTACATTAACACCTGTCTAAACCTTATAGTAGTACATTAACGATTGTCTAAACCTTATAACAAATACATTAACACCTGTTTATAGTAGTACATTAACACCTGTCTAAACCGTATAATAAGTACATTAACACCTGTCTAAACCTTATAGTAGTACATTAACGATTGTCTAAACCTTATATCAAATACATTAACACCTGTTTATAGTAGTACATTAACACCTTTCTAAACCGTATAGTAAGTACATTAACACCTGTCTAAACCGTATAGTAGTACATTAACACTTGTCTAAACCGTATAGTAAGTACATTAACACCTGTCTAAACCTTATAGTAGTACATTAACACTTGTCTAAACCGTATAGTAGTACATTAACACTTGTCTAAACCGTATAGTAAGTACATTAACACCTGTCTAAACCGTATAGTAGTACATTAACACTTGTCTAAACCGTATAGTAGTACATTAACACTTGTCTAAACCGTATAGTAGTACATTAACACTTGTCTAAACCGTATAGTAGTACATTAACACTTGTCTAAACCGTATAGTAGTACATTAACACCTGTCTAAACCGTATAGTAGTACATTAACACTTGTCTAAACCGTATAGTAGTACATTAACACTTGTCTAAACCGTATAGTAGTACATTAACACTTGTCTAAACCGTATAGTAGTACATTAACACTTGTCTAAACCGTATAGTAGTACATTAACACCTGTCTAAACATTATAGTAGTACATTAACGATTGTCTAAACCTTATATCAAATACATTAACACATGTTTATAGTAGTACATTAACACCTGTCTAAACCGTATAGTAAGTACATTAACACTTGTCTAAACCGTATAGTAAGTACATTAACGATTGTCTAAACCTTATATCAAATACATTAACACCTATTTAAACCTTATAGTAGTACATTAACACCTGTCTAAACCGGAGTGAAAGTACATTTACACATGTCTGAACCGAATGATAGGTACATTAACACATGTCTAATCCGAATAGTAAGTACATTTACACCTATCTTAGGACATCAATACCTGCCTAAACCGGGTTGTAAGAACAGAAACCCAAGTCTTCGCCGAACCGTTTGTAAAGTATAACCCTTTTAAACTGGTTATCAAATTAGTATCAATTACAAACTGTAATACAGGTGCAACTTAATGCAGGGTCAAAGTAAAGGGTTAAAATATCTCTGAATATTTACCATTTTGAATCTTGGAATAGTCCATTTGAAAATTCAGCGTTGAATGGGTGAACATGTGTACTGTATACATTTTCCTCATATAAAGCATATGTCTAATCGCTACTTGTTTGTTTCCAACCCAACGGTTACTACATTGGTATGTAGGTCTATGAAACTTAATATTGGTATAATTCCTGTAAATATTACGCCTAAGCCGTATATGTACTGCATTCAGTTTAACGTGCACCAGTTCATATTCTACAAATAATGCTTTTACATGTTACTAAGGTAATTTTGTTTAATTTCAGGTAAGAGGTGATCTTACGAAGAGTGCAAATTTCAAAGACAGTCTTGCCTTACGAATTGCATATGGCGTAAGTGGGTCGTTCTTGTCAAATTAAATATGAATTGCTAAGTGTGCCTTAGATGGCATTTATCAATTCTGTTTACGATAAAATATGAACAAAAAACGCAACTTGAAAAGACATTTAGTGATTTCATTTATATATTTAAAGAAATACTATTATTCCTTATTTGTACATAATTAGCTTTATCGTCACTTCTTACTTTATACCTTGACATATGATTATATTACTTATATCATAAAGCATATACATTTTATCATTTAGGTTAATACTGAAACATTAATCTTTTGTTTTGTTTATACTTAACACCTTGCACGCAGGTACACTAAAGCATCTAAAGAGATTCACATAAGATGCGTATTTGTTTTAAGAAAGCCTCTTTATTTCTCCATCAAACCCTATGTTGTGACCACTCTTTAGAATCGTCTCGAAATTACGACTTTTGTATTTGAGTATGCACCTTTATCTGTATCTCTGAATTGTCTAGCAGCAACAGGTAACTCCTATCCCGCTAACCTCGACCTGACATCCAGACTGCTGATTTGACACCAAGTAGCTCCGCGTCTCACCAGGCTTCCATCTGCTGTTTGACACCAAGTAGCTCCGTGTCTCATCAGGTTTCCATCTGCTGTTTGACACCAAGTAGCTCCGTGTCTCACCAGGTTTCCACCTGCTGTTTGACACCAAGTAGCTCCGCGTCTCACTAGGCTTCCACCTGCTGTTTGACACCAAGTAGCTCCGCGTCTCACCAGGTTTCCACCTGCTGTTTGACACCAAGTAGCTCCGCGTCTCACCAGGCTTCCACCTGCTCTTTGAGACTCCATCAATAGCTTGATTCATTCGGAAGTAGTCAAAATTGCACCAGATCCAAATTTGAGCAGACATTATCTATTTATTTATTTATTTAGTGTTGCGTTTATTAACACGTGACCTCTTTATGCAGAACGAACCAAACCTTAACTGTCCTACATTAACCCCTTACCTGATGGGATGACCCCTTTGGGGGCTTTTGCAAGCATATTAGATCCAGATTAGACCGGCTCCTATTGGAGCAGTCCGGCCAGGGTCTCGTCTGTTTACCTAGGGAATAAATGAATAAAATATATATGGTTCTAGAGATTCTGACATGGCTACAGTTACCCGTGTTCATGTGCCATTATAAATGTATCTCAGTAGGTCTTATTATTCGTGATGTCATAATATCTGACATGGATATTCATTCGGTAAAGTGTTAAGCTATCTTCTGTATTTAAAACCAAGAATTTGACTGTACTAGTAGTCGTTGTAGTCAGGGAGCCAGTAGTGCCTACCGTGCACCCCCCCCCCCCCCGCCTTTTTTTCATGGGTACCAAAATGTTCAGAAAAGTGTCCTGAATCAGAATCGCGAATGTACTCAAACTTAAATTATTTTAGGCTATGTGTATTTTAACCGTTTCCATGGCAACCCTCCAGTTTTCGTAATGATGACCCATACCTACAAATTCGCCCATATCACAGCCAGTTTTTGTCCTGAAACTATAAAACAGGTACCAAATGGAAGATAAGACATTGTGCTTTTATTTCTAACTGTTTTTTAAGTTACCTTATTTGCATACTCATGAATATTAATGAGAACATTAAAAATAGTAAAAAAAGTATAGAAATAACGTAAACCTTTCATTTTTTATCCTACAAATATCAGAAAATAACTTCAAATGCAGTTTAACATGATGACGAAACCCCCAGGAAACAAAATAACCAATTTGAGGACCATAGCATTAATTTTAAGCACCATTTTTACCGTTTCCATGGCAACACCCTAGTTTTCGTAATGATGGTCCGTACCTGCAAAATCTTACATATCACAGCCAGTTTTTGCCCAAAACCTATAAAACTGGTACCAAATTGGAGATAGGACATTGTGCTTTTATTTCCAGTTTTTATTTTTAAATTACTGTATTTGCATACTCATGAATATTAATGAGAACATCAAAAATAGTAAAAACAATATAGAAATAACGTAAATAGTCTAAACTATTCACTTTCTATTCTACAAATATCAGAAAACAATTTCAAATACAGTTTAACCTGATGACAAAATCCTCAGAAAACAAAATAAAATATCAAATTTGAGGACCAAAAATTTAACTCTACGTACCTTTTTAACTGTTTCCATAGTAACCATTCAATTCACTCTGTTCACACATTTTTGTTAGTCGACACCTACCTGCAAATATCTTCCATATCAATGGAAGTTTTTGTGCTAACTGTATAAAACTGGTACCGAATTAAAGCTAAGACAGTGTGCTTTGGTTTAAAGGCTATACTAAGGAATTACCTTATTTGCATACACATTAATATTAATGAGAATAATTAAACAATAGCAAACAAAATACAGAAATAACGTAAACCTCTCAATTTTTATCCTACCAATATCAGAAAACAACTTCAAATGTAATTTGAATTGATGACAAAATACTCAGAAAGCTAAGTATCTAAATTGATACCCAAACAATGAACTGTAAGTAAGATTGTAATGGTTTCCATGGTAACCGATCCTTTCACAAATTTTGGAAATTTGACATCCAACTGTAATACTCCGCTAGATATCAGTTATTTTGATGAATCATGAAATCAATTGTTACAAACATAGATATGAGGCATTGCTTTAATAGTAAATATTACTTTTCTGATATAAACTAATTTGCATATGTATGAATATTTATGAGAACAGTAATAGATGTTGAAATTTTCGACAGGTGTAAACCAGTCATTCTCTTATAAAGCAAACAAATATGGAAAATGGTTAGCTAAAGTTTACTATGATCACTGAATATCACCAAGATTGTTAGATAAATAAATTTGGGAGACATTATATAGCACTGATTGTGATATATATGTTTCCTAGGCAACCATTCTAACCTCATTGTTCATATTACAGAGTGTTTACATACCTGCAACAAACAAATATATTGCTGCCTACTTTGGCGATAATTATAAATGATATAAACATATACCCGGTAGTTGATGTATGAATCTTAATGTTTGGTTCACTTTATGCAAATTACCTTATTTGCATCCTTATTTATTTATCTAATAATCTTGGTGATATTCAGTGATCATAGTAAACTTTAGCTAACCATTTTCCATATGTGTTTGCTTTATAAGAGAAAGACTGGTGTCTGTCGAAACTTTCAACATCTATTACTGTTCTCATAAATATTCATACATATGCAAATCAGTTTATATCAGAAAAGTAATATTTACTATTAAAGCAATGCCTCATATCTATGTTTGTAACAATTGATTTCATGATTCATCAAAAATAACCGAGATCTAGCGGAGTATTACAGTTGGATGTCAAATTTTCAAAATTTGTGAAAGGATCGGTTACCATGGAAACCGTTACAATCTTACTTACAGTTCATTGTTTGGGTATCAATTAAGATTATTAGCTTTCTGAGTATTTTGCCATCATTTTAAACTACATTTGAAGTTGTTTTTTTATATTGGTAGGATAAAAATTGAGAGGTTTACGTTATTTCTGTATTTTTTTGCTATTTTTTAATTATTCTCATTTATATTAATGTGTATGCAAATAAGGTAATTCCTAATTATAGCTTTTAAAACAAAGCACACTGTCTTAGCTTTAATTCGGTACCAGTTTTATACAGTTAGCACAAATACTTCCTGTGATATGGAAGATTTTTGCAGGTAGGTGTCGACTAACAAAACTGTGTGAACAGAGTGAAATGAATGGTTACTACGGAAACAGTTAAAAAGTTACTTAGAGTTAAATTTTTGGTCCTCAAATTTGATATTTTGTTTTCTGAGGATTTTGTCATCAGGTTAAACTGCATTTGAAATTGTTTTCTGATATTTGTAGGATAGAAAGTGAATAGTTTACACTATTTACGTTATTTCTATATTGTTTTTACTATTTTTAATGTTCTCATTAATATTCATGAGTATGCAAATACAGTAATTTAAAAAAAAAACTGGAAATAAAAGCACAATGTCCTATCTCCAATTTGGTACCAGTTTTATAGGTTTTGGACAAAAACTGGCTGTGATATGGAAGATTTTGCAGGTACGGACCATCATTACGAAAACTAGGGTGTTGCCATGGAAACGGTGAAAATGGTGCTTAAAATTAATGCTATGGTCCTCAAATTGGATATTTTGTTTCCTGGGGGTTTCGTCATCATGTTAAACTGCATTTGAAGTTATTTTCTGATATTTGTAGGATAAAACAATGAAAGGTTTACGTTATTTCTATACTTTTTTTTACTATTTTTAATGTTCTCATTAATATTTATGAGTATGCAAATAAGGTAACTTAGAAAAACAGTTAGAAATAAAAGCACAATGTCTTATCTTCCATTTGGTACCAGTTTTATAGTTTTAGGACAAAAACTGGCTGTGATATGGGCGAATTTGTAGGTATGGGTCATCATTACGAAAACTGGAGGGTTGCCATGGAAACGGTTAAAATACACATAGCCTAAAAGAATTTAAGTTGAGTACATTCGCGATTCTGATTCAGGACACTTTTCTGAACATTTTGGTACCCATGTAAAAAAAAGTCTAGGGGGTGCACGGTAGGCACTACTGGCTCCCTGAGTATTGTGGGTTGGATGTACTATATTATTTTTAGCATCTTTATGTTTAGAGTTACTCGAGGGTGTCTCACAAGTCTTCTATTCCACTGTTGCCGGCTGTGTCCCTGAATCCCGATCAACTGTTTTTCCTGGCCTATACTCAGGTAAAATTGAGGATACTTTCATGCTGTCAAAACTGAATAATTTTAACCTTTACATTAGGACCGCTCTAAACCGGAATTCTAGTAGAGAAGAATTTAGATACTTTTAGGCAAAACGACGCTTAATTCAGGTTGAACGTCTTGCAGAAAATTCCTAAGGGAGCTTTCTGCATGACTTTCGCCCTCCATTAAGGTGTCACCTATCTACAAGCCCGACTTTTATACTAAAATGAACGCCCGGTTTACAGTATGTCCGGTTTAGAGGGGGTTTACAGTATGTCCGGTTTAGAGGGGGTTTACAGTACGTCCGGTTTAGAGGAGGTTACAGTACGTCCGGTTTAGAGGGGGTTACAGTACGTCCGGTTTAGAGGGGGTTTACAGTACGTCCGGTTTAGAGGGGGTTACAGTACGTCCGGTTTAGAGGGGGTTTACAGTATGTCCGGTTTAGAGGGGGTTACAGTACGTCCGGTTTAGAGGGGGTTACAGTACGTCCGGTTTAGAGGGGGTTTACAGTACGTCCGGTTTAGAGGGGGTTTATGGTATGTCCGGTTTAGAGGGGGTTTACAGTACTTTACGAAACGAATTACACCATGAATATCAATTACATGTGTGGCATTGAATTCTTATGAACACATGAACGTTATGTCGCGGCAGAAACTGCAGAATCGGGTTTATATATTTCTAAAAGTAAACAGAGAGTAAAGGGTTATGGAATAGGGGACAAGTGAAAGGTGCAGCATAATTATGATAGTTAGAACTGACACTTGTTTTAGTTTTTCGGTAGGAAAGAGGTTAGAACATTAATAATGCATGCAGTTAATCCTCTCTCAACGTTCCATAAAGAGAATGTGATAAAAAAAATAATTATACAGTAAACCCCCATTAAATGGAATTTAGGGACTTGGGGACTTTTAGGCAGATGGCTACTTAATTCAGGGTGAAGGTCATACAGAAAACGTCTTTTGACGCTTTCTGCATGCCTTTTAACATGCATTAAGCTTTCACTTGCTTGAAATACCGACATTGGTTCTAAATTTAACGTTCAGATGGGTTTAACTACATATTTAGCTCTAATTCTAATATTTCGACCCTACTGGGCCTTTCTCGAAGAATGAATCAGACGGTATTATGAAACGTGGAGTATTCTTGTCTAATGTATGTCTACTGTTTAGTCTTACTTGAAAATATTCCAGTAGAGTAGAAATATCAGTGTTAAAGCTTAATAATTAGCCAATATAAAAATAAACAATCGCCTCAAAACGAACACTCAAAAGCGGTCGACTACTTGGTTTAACCCATTATCTCATAGGCTATTTTAGACCCAATTTCTTTGAATAAATGTACTGAAAATGAGCAAATATTAGAGAAAAGAAAGGAAATGGGCTAACTCATTCCATCCTAGACTATTTTAGATCAAACCTCTTTGAATTAATCTACCGAAAAGGAGCATAACTATAGAAAACGAGACTTAGAATTGCGTAGTTTTGAAACCATTGTGATAAATGGAGCATTTGCTGCTCTTTTTCTCACAATGATTTCAAAACGTGACTTTTACAGATGCGTCAAAAGGCGTCAATGGGAGGGAATGTGTTAAAGACAGGTGTTCGTTTTTTGCAAAATGATCCGTTTGTTTCATTCTACATTAGACAACCACCTGTTCTGAAAGAATACTGTGTTAGTGGTCCCTGTAGATAGGTTCTACTGTGTTATTGGTCCCTATAGCTAGGTTCTACTGTGTTAGTGGTCCCTATAGATAGGTTATACTGTGTTAGTGGTCCCTATAGAGAGGTTATACTGTGTTAGTGGTCCCTATAGATAGGTTCTACTGTGTTAGTGGTCCCTGTAGATAGGTTATACTGTGTTAGTGGTCCCTGTAGATAGGTTCTACTGTGTTAGTGGTCCCTATAGAGAGGTTCTACTGTGTTAGTGGTCCATATAGAGAGGTTCTACTGTGTAAGTGGTCCCTCTAGAGAGGTTATACTGTGTTAGTGGTCCCTATAGAGAGGTTATACTGTGTTAGTGGTCCCTATAGAGAGGGTCTGTCAGGATGCTGGGTGATGCCCCAATGACAAGACCCAGCTTCAGACCTTTTTAAATATTTCGGGCGTTCCGTGAGGTGACAATGTCTTGAGCCAAACACAGCACAAGGCTTGAAACTATAAAATTGATGTGGCTGGGCTATGCTAGCCGCTGATGAATATATTGTGTTCTGAGGCTACTCTGCCTGAGACGAACACTATGAAAACCTGAAATTATATACAAAAACCTATGTTATGGTGATCAACAATACCTCAGCTTTGGGGCCAACAATTAAACAATAAACTATAACTGTGAACAACTACTACAGCCCCAAGCCAGCGAGACGGCTGGTCGATGCCTCAACTTCAAAATGGTGCTTGGAACACAATCCTCAAGCTATGTCATGAAACTGTATAAATGTGAGCTATATAACCCTATACTATGTGAGTTGAGACCCTAAGCATCAAACCCTGTTGAAACCTGTGGTTTGAAGCTATCTCAACACTACTGTGACTTCAAACCTACGTATCAGACCCTATGTCTCAAAGCATGTATGTAACCCTACGCTCTGAAACGTATCTTGAGCAGTGTATGAAACCTGCTTCAAGAAGCTTATAAAACTAACGCTTTGAAGCCTGCCTGCAGTATGTTCCGAGCCCGGCTCGAAAACACTGCTTCAAAAAGACAGCCTCAAAAAGACGGCTTCAAAAGTATAGCTTCAAACAGACGGCCTCAGGCAGACGGTTCAGCAATGCTCCGAACCCTGAGCACGGTCTACAGCAAACCTGCTTCAAACCGAATATAACCCCAGGCTATATCAGTCTGAGCAACACCATCTCAATGCCTCAGCTAATCTGAGACCGCTATGAAATAGCAGTATAGTATTAGGCTGGTTGGACTGTCTAAACGTGCAATTTTCATGCCCAAAAAGAAAACTCAGAGCCCATCCAAAGAACAGGTAACTGCACAATTACGTAGCCCAAGCAGACAATATATTCGCCAATCTTTAACCTTAATGAGTGCAATACTCTATCAGTCAAAAACCAACGATATAGCTTCAATACATACGTATATAAAGCCGTCACTGAAAGTTCTATGAATATTCAGTGCCCTGATCACAAAATAACCAGCAGTGATCGTTGAATAAGCTTGCGCCAGTCTCAGCATTTGTATACAGCTTCCATTTGTTTTGAGGTACTTCAGAAAACTAGCATATAAACATTTTATTCATATTAATTATTTCGATTGACCAACCGCCTCACTCATTTGAATATATACACAGTACTAATTTTTATAAGGTATAAAACAAACAAAATGAAGTTTAAAAGTGAACTTACTTTTATAAACAACAAATCAATGAAATCTAACTAACAATTAAAAAAAGGGAGATAATCCTGTATATACAAAACTACAGTTAACTCAAATCGCTTACCTAGCGATATACTACAGGTTTTCTTGACAACAGCCCCCTTCTCAAGAAAACGCTCAACTGTTTTCAACTAATACAAGAAAATCTGTTACTCTATTGACGGCTCAGGTAGTCAGCACATACATTGTCTGAGCCCTTGATTACTTGAACCTTGAATTGATAATTTTGTAGGAACAGAGCCCATCTCATGATCCTACCACTCTCTATCTTGCACTTCTGTATGTATGACAATGGTGCATGATCTGTCTGAAGGATGAACTCCGCACCATACAGGTACTTCTGAAATTTTCTAATGCCGAAAATGATGGCTAGGCACTCACGCTCTATGACGGAGTAGTTCTTTTCCCGCTGTAGCAGCTTTTTGCTAGCATATGCTATGGGGAACAAGCCATCTTCAAACTCTTGCATCAAGGCTGCTCCAACTCCACTGTCTGAGGCATCTGTTTGTAAAACAAAGGGCCTCTGGAAGTCTGGTAGCCTGAGGATGGGTGAGCGAGTTAACATGTCCTTGAGCGTATTGAACGCCTGCTCATGTTCATCCATCCAAACAACTGTGTTCGGCTTTCCTTTCTTCGTCAGGTCTATGAGCGGAGACGCAACGTCGGCGAATGCTGAGATAAACTTCCTATAGTATCCCGCCAAACCCAAGAATGCTCGTACTTGCCTTTTGGTCTTGGGTCTATCTGCATTCTTGATCTTATGAAGCTTTTCTTGCTCCAGCTGCAGCATACCTTTGCCAACTACATGTCCTGTGAATGAAATGTTTTCATATCCAATCATGCATTTGGATGGTCTTATGGTCAAGCCGGCATCTCGCACCCTTGTAAAAACTTCTCTCAACATTCTGAGATGTGGCACCCAGGACTGGGTATGGCCCATAATATCATCGACATAGTTGTCGGCATCACTGCAACCATGCAGCAGTTTGCGCATCATCCTGTTGAACGTGCTTCCCGAGTTTACCATGCCAAAAGGCATCTTCTTAAACTGGTAACTTCCATCTGGAGTCGTGAAAGCCGTCAGATGCTTTGACTTATCTTCAACAGGTATCTTGCCAATAACCCTTGCTCAAGTCGATCTTCGTGAAGAATTTATCTTCCTTCAAGCTTGACATGATGTCCTCAGGGTTACCCATAGGTTCTGTGTCAAACCTTGTCACCATGTTGAGCCTTCTGAAATCAATACAGAACCTATTTGTGCCGTCTTTCTTTTTCACCAACACAATTGGTGAGTTGTAATCTGATTGTGCTGGCTCTATCACTCCAGCATCAAGCATGTTCTGAACCTCATCAGAAACTTCCTTCCTCTTCGCATATGGTATGGGGTATGGTCGAACCCTAACCGGTGTCTTGCTGGTGAGCTCTATCTTATGCTCCTCCAGCTCAGTTGTTCCATGTTTCTCTGTGAAAATGTTCTGGAATTCTTCAAGCAACCTGAGCACATCGTGCCGTTGCTCACGTGTCAAGCTTTCTGACACCATGACATCTTTGTATGTCTCAGAACTGGTCAAGCCTGCCAGCTCTATCAAACTTTCATCATCCACAACCCCATCATCTTCACTGTGTTCAGCCTCTATGATCGCCATGCATGAAACAACATCCTCGAGCTCCCTCTCTTCATACTTCTTCAGAAGGTTGATGTGGTATGTGCCAACCCTGTCACCAACTTGGACTTTGTAGTCCATTCTGTTAACTACATCAACGACTTTAAACGACCCCTTCCACTGCAGAGTCAGTTTGTTGTGCGAAGTAGGCAACAACAGCAAAACTTTGTCTCCTTTCACGAGCCTCCTGTTCCTGGCTGACTTGTCGTAGTGGTGCTTGTACACGCACTGGGCATCGTTCAGACTTTCACGAGCTATCTTGCAAGTGTCCTCGAGTCTGTGTCTCAGGTCAAGCACATATTGGTATGTAGTCATGACTTCTGGCGTTTCTCTCTCAGTCCAGAGTTCCTTCAGCACTTGCATGGGACCTCGAACAGTGCGACCATACATGAGCTCAAACGGTGAGAAACCCGTTGAAGCTTGTGTGACCTCTCTGTAGGCGAACAGCACAGCAGATAAATATCTGTCCCAATCCTTCGGTCGCTCCTGGCACATCTTCTTGAGCATGCTCTTCAAAATGCCATTCATCCGCTCACACCACCCATTACACTTTGGGTTGTAGTAAATAGTTGTTTCAGAGATATCAGCCGACAAACCTCCCTCATCAACTCTGAGGTGAACTGACTTCCTTTGTCACTGAGTATCTCAGATGGGAAACCAACTCTTGAAAATACATCGAGCAGTGCTTCAGCCACCCGCTCTGTCTCGATCTTTGGCAAGGCCACAGCCTCGGGGTACTTTGTAGCATAATCAACTACAGTGAGTATGTATCTATTCCCTTTCTCAGATACAGGCGTTATGGGACCAATAAGATCAACGGCAACCCGATGAAATGGTGTATCCATAATTGGCATCTCCCCCATAGGTACCTTTGAGACTCTTCCCTTTGGTACTGTCTTCTGACAAATATCGCATGAGCGACAAAACCTTGTCACATCACTGGTTACCCCAGGCCAGTGAAAGCTTGGTGTTATCCTATCAACCGTTTTCTTGGCTGAGAGGTGTCCACCAACAATTGATTCATGTGCCAGGCTCATCACACGTCTTCTATGCTTTGTTTGGACAACTACTTGTTTGACGTCAGTTGAACCAGAGCCCTTACTCTCTGTGAACAACCTATACAGAACATCCTTCTGTACCTCATATCTATAACTGTTTCCACCCCTTGTGGTCAGCGTACTCTTGTCTCGGGCATAAGACCACAATTTTTGCAAAGATGTGTCTTCAGTCTGAGCCTTCCTGAGCTCATCAATAGTAACCTCATCCCCAGGAGAGTTTGGAACACTTAATGCCCTGAGAGGTCTCTCTTCCTTCTTGGTCTGAGCTCGTGTCATGACAGCTGCCGAAACTCTAGCTTCGGGGTTCTGTGCTTCATGACCCATGGTTTCGAACCATTCCTGGTTTGGGGTGTTTGAAACTCCAAGTATATTCCCCAACACCAGATCACATATGAGTGAGCTCAACATCATGGCTTCAACAGCGCCAGTGTAATATGGTGTATCAACTTGAACCAATGCTGCTGGTACTATCTTGGCCCCGCCATCGATAGTTATCATAATATATCTCTTGTCCAGCATCTGGTCGTCTCGCACCAGGTTCTTTCGTATGGCCGCCAACTCACAGCCAGTATCTCTCAAAACCTTGACTGCTCGACCATCAACTAACCCTGGTTGCAAATTCAAATTCCTCTCGCCTTCAAGCGATTCAACGGTACAGCCACCTGCTATGATTGGCACAGACTCTCCGTTAGCTAAGCATAGCTCTTCATCTCTGATACATTCTTGTATGTGGCTCTGGTTGCCGGAGACCGACATACACAAAGCAGATATTTTCTGCTTGTCTGGAGACTGGTGTTGACTCTGATAACGCCTATGCTTGAAATCTTTGTTGTATGTCTGAGCACCATGCTGCTGCTGTCCAGAGTCTTCATAACACATTGCTCCAGCACTTACTTTTCTTCGGGCCATTCTGGCGACAGTCTCTGGCGAAATGTCCCTCTTTTCTGCATATGAAACAAACCTTTTTCTGAGGTTCAGACCGCGGTGCTGGGCTAGCTCTGAGGTTAGTATTTGGCCTCTGATGTTGCCTGTTTGAGGATGAGTTGAGCTTGGCATGCTTGTTCGAGCATATGGAACCACCATGAGCCTCTATATATTGCTCAGCTAGCTTCGTCACATCATCAACCGACTTCGGAACTCTCTCTTTCAAGAACAAAGCAAGTTCGGACGAACAGGTTCGTATAAACTGCTCTCGAACCACTAAATCCATCAAGCCTTCATACGATTTCTCAACCTCAGCCATCTCTGTCCATCTACTAAAATACCTTGTCAACCTAGCCATAAACTGAAAAACAGTCTCCCCATGCTCGGTCGACTTTCTCTAAACTTCTGCCTGAAACCTTCTTCTGTCAGCTGATATCGTCTGAGCACAGCCTTTTTCAGAGCCTTGTAATCATGAGCATGTTCTGGAGGCATGCTGGTATATACCTCAAGACCCTTGCCTGTCAAAACCGAGCTCAAACTAACTGCCCATGTCTTCTCTTCCCAGCCCTGGCTCTGAGCAAAGCGCTCGAACCGTTCTATATATGAGTCCATATCATCTTTCTGCTCATCAAACTTCGGCAATTTTGGTCTGGGAGCCTTACTGCTTGTTTCTGAGGTAGGCACCCTCATGCCTGTCTCGGCCCTTAACTTGACCAGCGCGATCTCACGCTCCTGTTCTTCACGCTTCATATGGGCTTTTCTCTCAAACTGATCATGCTCACGCTTCTGCCGCTCATCTTCACGTTTCTGTCGCTCATCTTCTCGTCTCGACCTACACTCTTCCCTATCTAAATATTCTTTCTCTTTCTTCTCAGCATAGTCCCTGAGGTCTTGCCCAGCCAACCCTAAACGCACACCAGCCGATATCCATTTATCTATGTCCATGATCACCAAACTAATGTTTCAACCTTATGTAGCTTCAGCTATAAAAACCTTCTGAGAACTATCCCGGACGAGCCCCCAAATTGTCAGGATGCTAGGTGATGCCCCAATGACAAGACCCAGCTTCAGACCTTTTTAAATATTTCGGGCGTTCCGTGAGGTGACAATGTCTTGAGCCAAACGCAGCACAAGGCTTGAAACTATAAAATTGATGTGGCTGGGCTATGCTAGCCGCTGATGAATATATGGTGTTCTGAGGCTACTCTGCCTGAGACGAACACTATGAAAACATGAACCTGAAATTATATACAAAAACCTATGTTATGGTGATCAACAATACCTCAGCTTTGGGGCCATCAATTAAACAATAAACTATAACTGTGAACAACTACTACAGCCCCAAGCCAGCGAGACGGCTGGTCGATGCCTAAACTTCAAAATGGTGCTTGGAACACAATCCTCAAGCTATGTCATGAAACTGTATAAATGTGAGCTATATAACCCTATACTATGCGAGTTGAGACCCTAAGCATCAAACCCTGTTGAAACCTGTGGTTTGAAGCTATCTCAACACTACTGTGACTTCAAACCTACGTATCAGACCCTATGTCTCAAAGCATGTATGTAACCCTACGCTCTGAAACGTATCTTGAGCAGTGTATGAAACCTGCTTCAAGAAGCTTATAAAACTAACGCTTTGAAGCCTGCCTGCAGTATGTTCCGAGCCCGGCTCGAAAACACTGCTTCAAAAAGACAGCCTCAAAAAGACGACTTCAAAAGTATAGCTTCAAACAGACGGCCTCAGGCAGACGGTTCAGCAATGCTCCGAACCCTGAGCACGGTCTACAGCAAACCTGCTTCAAACCGAATATAACCCCAGGCTATATCAGTCTGAGCAACACCATCTCAATGCCTCAGCTAATCTGAGACCGCTATGAAATAGCAGTATAGTATTAGGCTGGTTGGACTGTCTAAACGTGCAATTTTCATGCCCAAAAAGAGAACTCGGAGGACAGTTACTTAGCCCATCCAAAGAACAGGTAACTGCACAATTACGTAGCCCAAGCAGACAATATATTCGCCAATCTTTAACCTTAATGAGTGCAATACTCTATCAGTCAAAAACCAACGATATAGCTTCAATACATACGTATATAAAGCCGTCACCGAAAGTTCTATGAATATTCAGTGCCCTGATCACAAAATAACCAGCAGTGATCGTTGAATAAGCTTGCGCCAGTCTCAGCATTTGTATACAGCTTCCATTTGTTTTGAGGTACTTCAGAAAACTAGCATATAAACATTTTATTCATATTAATTATTTCGATTGACCAACCGCCTCACTCATTTGAATATATACACAGTACTAATTTTTATAAGGTATAAAACAAACAAAATGAAGTTTAAAAGTGAACTTACTTTTATAAACAACAAATCAATGAAATCTAACTAACAATTAAAAAAAGGGAGATAATCCTGTATATACAAAACTACAGTTAACTCAAATCGCTTACCTAGCGATATACTACAGGTTTTCTTGACAGGGTCTACTGTGTTAGTGGTCCCTGTAGATAGGTTCTACTGTGTTAGTGGTCCCTATAGAGAGGTTCTACTGTGTAAATGGTCCCTGTAGATAGGTTATACTGTGTTAGTGGTCCCTGTAGATAGGTTCTACTGTGTTAGTGGTCCCTATAGATAGGTTATACTGTGTTAGTGGTCCCTGTAGATAGGTTCTACTGTGTTAGTGGTCCCTATAGAGAGGTTATACTGTGTTAGTGGTCCATATAGAGAGGTTCTACTGTGTGATTGGTCCCTCTAGAGAGGTTATACTGTGTTAGTGGTCCCTTTAGAGAGGTTATACTGTGTTAGTGGTCCCTATGGAGAGGTTTTACTGTGTTAGTGGTCCCTGTAGATAGGTTATACTGTGTTAGTGGTCCCTATAGAGAGGTTCTACTGTGTAAATGGTCCCTGTAGATAGGTTATACTGTGTTAGTGGTCCCTGTAGATAGGTTCTACTGTGTTAGTGGTCCCTATAGAGAAGTTCTACTGTGTTAGTGGTCCCTATAGATAGGTTCTACTGTGTTAGTGGTCCCTATATAGAGGTTCTAACTGTGTTAGTGGTCCCTATAGAGAGGTTCTACTGTGGTAGTGGTCCCTGTAGATAGGTTATACTGTGTTAGTGGTCCCTATATAGAGGTCCTACTGTGTTAGTGGTCCCTATAGAGAGGTTCTACTGTGTTAGTGGTCCCTGTAAATAGGTTCTACTGTGTTAGTGGTCCCTATAGATAGGTTCTACTGTGTTAGTGGTCCCTATATAGAGGTTCTACTGTGTTAGTGGTCCCTGTAGATTGGTTCTACCGTGTTAGTGGTCCTTATATATAGGTTCTACTGTGTTAGTGGTCCCTGTAGATAGGTTCTACTGTGTTAGTGGTCCCTATAGATAGGTTCTACTGTGTTAGTGGTCCCTATAGATAGGTTCTACTGTGTTAGTGGTCCCTGTAGATAGGTTCATCTGTGTTAGTGGTCCCTATAGATAGGTTATACTGTGTTAGTGGTCCCTATAGATAGGTTCTACTGAGTTAGTGGTCCCTATAGATAGGTTCTACTGTGTTAGTGGTCCCTAAAGATAGGTTATACTGTGTTAGTTGTCCCTATAGATAGGTTCTACTGAGTTAGTGGTCCCTATAGATAGGTTCTACTGAGTTAGTGGTCCCTGTAGATATGTTATACTATGTTAGTGGTCCATATATATATGTTCTACTGTGTTAGTGGTCCCTATAGAGAGGTTCTACTGTGTTAGTGGTCCCTGTAGATAGGTTCTACTGTGTTATTTGTCCCTGTAGATAGGTTCTACTGTGTTAGTGGTCCCTATAGATAGGTTCTACTGTGTTAGTGGTCCCTATAGAGAGGTTCTACTGTGTTAGAGGTCCCTATAGAGAGGTTCTACTGTGTTCCATATACAAAAATGAAATTTAGTTCGTACCTTTTGAAATGAAACGCGAAGTGGTGATCTGGCGAAAATATGTCTACCAAGTTGAATGCTTATTCTTAAACCACTAGTTATTGCACGGCCCCCACCTGATTTATTGACTTTTGATTTTTTTCAATACCGATGAGACGTCTAATACCGACGACTCATCAGGGATTCAAATTGTTTTGATACTGCGGGCAGGTTTTCAGATTTTTTATGAACAAAACGTACTTAACCTTTTACGAGCGTACTCCATAAATAAGACTTTCTACGCCCTTGCAAACATAGTAGACCCGGATCAAGGTATGTTCTGTTTGGTTTTTAAATAATACAGATACAAAAATGTATGCTTTTACAGCTTCTGTCGTGGGAAAAATGTCTTGTGTCCAAGTGCCGTTATTACAATTAATCTAATCAATATCCATGACGTCATTATTTCTTGCATGAATACTTATGGATACCAAGCGCGTCTTGACTGACATTTACAAATAGTTTGGATCCAGATGAGACGGAGTCATCGGGTTTCAAGCTGTTCGACACCCGGTCAATAGTGTCTCAAATGTTTAATCGAATCCAAAGTTAGTGGAAAGTTAACCACTTCCTTCATATAAACGCCTTTCCACGCATTTGCAAATAGAGTAGACTCAAATCAGATAGCTCCTGTAGGAGCCGTCTGGTCAGGATCTGCTCTGTTTGCTTACGTAATTACAATGTATATAGATCTGATTCTACATTATCTGCTACAGTAAAAAAATCGTTTCTTAATAATGCTTTAAAATAGTTCAGCTCATTAATATTCATGACGTAGTATGAGAAGAATGTTACAATGATCCATTTCATTGCAGACTATGTGTGAGAAAGTCAATACTAAGGGAACATATCAATACTATATCAACATGGAAGATTCACATCATGCCCCAGGAAAGTACAGGTAGGTCTACAAAACATCACACATTGCCACGGATATGTAGCCAAGCCAAGTCCTCATTACTCCACCAAACCCTATACTGTGACCACTCTTTATTTGAAAGTTCTATGTTTATTCCAAATTTCAAAACCTACTTAATATTCATGCGTAAAATAGTTATAATGGAAGGTAGAACATTGTAGCCTTTTTTAGAAAGTATTGAAACAGATATATCAAATTCCATTAGCAATCAGAGCAGACCCTGGTCAGACAGCTCCTATAGGAGCCATCTGATCTGGGTCTACTCTGTTTGCAAATGCGTGTGAAAAGGCGTTTATATGAAGGAAATGGTTAATGGAAGACAAAGGCATTGCAAAAAATCCTTTAGGAACTGTAATTTGTTTGCTTTTGGAACTATATAGATCTGATGTTAACAGTAGCTGGCACGGCTCATCAATCATGTGTTTATTTACTATTACAAACATTTGAGACTCCTGTATTCAATAAATAAATGACCGCTTAAGACATGTTCTAATGGTTGATGATATATGATCTATTTAGTGTTGCAGTGTCGTAAAACCCTGCCCAATCACTCTCAAATTCTAATTTATATTTACACTTTGTTCACTTATCAGGTAATATAAATGTTGTTTATATCAACTGTGATAGTTTGTTGTCATTGGATTTTGCTACAATATCTATCATCTTGACAACATCAACGTTATTAAGTATATACAGTAGAACCAGCGACCTTATATTGATTGGAGATAGGAATTTTTAAGAAGCATGTGGTTGCTTAATACTGGGCAAAAGTGATGCAGACAGCTGAGCTACGGGAGATTTCTGCATTACGTTTGACTTGCATTAAGCTACCGCCTGCCTTACATACCCCGAATTAGAGCTCTTTAAGTCAAGTTCTACAGTATGTAGGTATATTTTATTTGAAGACACGGTAATACATGTTATCACATATAGTATGAAACTGAAATTTCTCTTGTGTATTATGTAGCAGGATGCATTTAGAGTTTTAGACAGATTCATTCAAAATAGGTCACTCCCGAGTACACCTAATCAGTATTGCACATCTAATGGTGATTAATAAAACGCTAAGAAGAAATAAGTATATTGAATATTGCACCAGAGAACAATTAAAGTAGCTTAATGTAGGTCATATGTAATGTAGGTCAAATGTAATGTAGGTCATATGTAATGTAGGTCAATGTAATGTAGGTCAAATGTAATGCAGAAAGTTCCTACTGGAGTTTTCTGTATTACGTTTGCCCTGCATTAAACCACCACTACTAAACCACCACTACTAAACCACCACTACTTAACCACCACTACTAAACCACCACTACTAAACCACCACTACTAAACAATCACTACTAAACCACCACTACTAAACAACCACTACTAAACCACCACTACTAAACCACACTACTAAACCACCACTACTTAACAATCACTACTAAACCACCACTACTAAACAACCACTACTAAACCACCACTACTAAACCACAACTACTAAACATAAACAACCACTACTAAACCACCACTACTAAACCACCACTACTAAACCACCACTACTAAACCACAACTACTAAACATAAACAACCACTACTAAACAACCACTACTAAATCACCACTACTAAACCACCACTACTAAACCACAACTACTAAACATAAACAACCACTACTAAACAACCACTACTAAACCACCACTACTAAACCACAACTACTAAACATAAACAACCACTACTAAACAACCACTACTACACAACCACTACTAAACCACCACTACTAAACCACAACTACTAAACATAAACAACCACTACTAAACAACCACTACTAAACCACCACTACTAAACCACCACTACTAAACAATCACTACTAAACCACCACTACTAAACCACCACTACTAAACAATCACTACTAAACCACCACTACTAAACCACCACTACTAAACAATCACTACTAAACCACCACTACTAAACCACCACTACTAAACAATCACTACTAAACCACCACTACTAAACAATCACTACTAAACCACCACTACTAAACAACCACTACTAAACAATCACTACTAAACCACCACTACTAAACAACCACTACTAAACCACCACTACTAAACAATCACTACTAAACAACCACTACTAAACCACCACTACTAAACAACCACTACTAAACCACCACTACTAAACCACACTACTAAACCACCACTACTTAACAATCACTACTAAACCACCACTACTAAACAACCACTACTAAACCACCACTACTAAACCACAACTACTAAACATAAACAACCACTACTAAACAACCACTACTAAACCACTACTAAACCACCACTACTAAACCACCACTACTAAACCACCACTACTAATGGTACTAGTATTAGTACAGTTCATAGTACACATACAAGACACCAGTGATATCATTTCACTATACACACTTCATAGTCATAGTTCACACTTCAAATTTCAAACTTCATGAATAATTGCTATTAAAGTCTTATAGAACATTCATACTTCCAACTACATGTATTTAGGAATTGTGAGCCTTGAAGTGTGAAGTTTGAAGTGTGAAGTTTGAAGTGTGAAGTCTTAAGTTTGGAGTGTAAAGTTTGAAGTCTGAAATGTGAAGTTCGAAATTTGAAGTTCGAAGTGTGAAGTCTGAAGTCAACAAGGGTCTATCTAAGAGCGGTGGTGAAATTTCACTATACACGCTTCATAGTTTATAGTTTACACTTCAAACTTCATGAATAAATGCTATTAAAATTCAATAGAACATTCATACTTCAAACTGTATGTGAATTGTGAACTGTAAAGTGTGAAGTTTGAAGTGTAAAGTTTGTGTGAAGTCACCAGCGGTCTTTCGTATAAACATATGTATTTTATTCTGTTTCAGGGTTATTGGAACGTTGTCTAACTTCAAGCCTTTTGCCGATGCGTTCAAATGTAAATCAGGAACAAGGATGAATCCAAAAACAAAATGTTCCCTCTTTTAACCTCCGCACTCTGCAAACCTCGTCTGCATTTATTGCCGTCTGCAAATATTGTCGCCTTCTTCAATTTTAAAGGTACATTTCATTTCTTTTCAAAGTTCAGTGTTAGAGTGACAAACAGTTTGGATCCTGATTAGATGCCGAGGTACTCGGCGTCTCATCTGGATCCAAGCTGTTGGCTGTTTGCAAATGTTATCATAAAGTCGCCAGTAGAGTGCTGAATGTTAACTTCATACATTTATGGTCTGGAAATTCAGTTTAAAATGTGTTCAATAAACGCAAAAACTCCTAGGGTCATCCTCCACCTGTAATTAGCTGGACGTCGCAACATGACTGAACTCCTAGGGTCATCCTCCATCTGTATTTAGCTGTACGTCGCAACATGACTGAACTCCTAGGGTCATCCTCCATCTGTATTTAGCTGGACGTCGCAACATGACTGAAATAGTGTTAAAGCGACGTAAAACCCCGATACAAACAAACAAACAAACAAATTATTCCGATGTTACAATAAATACAGTGGAATGACTAAAGTCCGAAAATGAATAGACAACTGTGAGCTACATGTAAACAAATTGGTGCCATTTAGTACAGCAATAATGTCGTACTGCCATTTGGTACAGCGATATCATGATATTGTCATTTAGTATAGCGATACCATGGTGTCATTTTTTATGAAAGCAATACCATGTCATTATCATTTAGTACAGCGCTATCATAATTTAAGATAGCGGTACCATAGTAGTATCATTTATAACAGTGATACTATGGTATCATCATTTAGTACAACGATATCATGGTTTCATTATTTAATACAAGGATGTCATGGTATCACCACTTTGTACAATGATTCCATTGTATTAACAGTAATGACAATTTAGTACAGCAACACCGTGGGTGATTCTATGATGGTGTCGTTCAGTAGAGCGATACCATGGTATCATAATTTAATTATAGCGATACCATGGTATCATAATTTAATAATAGCGATACCATGGTATCATCATTTTAGTATAGCGATACCATGGTATTATCATTTAATACGCGATACCTTGATATTGTCATTTAGTACATTGTTGTCATGGTTAAAAATTAAAACAATCATTTAAGGATAAATATCACCTTCTTCTTAACTCTTTACCTCATAGAGACACCTTTTCATGCATTTGCGAACAGAGTAGACCCAGACCAGACTGACTGCTCATTTAGGAAAAATTTCATTGTCGATATATCTTAGCTGCGTATATTTTGCCCAACTAGATTTTTATTAGTCCATCAGCATAAAGAGCAGACCCTAGTCAGATGGCTCCCACCGTCTGATATGGGTCTACTGTGTTTGCAAAGGCAAGGAAATGCGTATTTATGGAGTAAAGAGTTAAAATGATATTATGGTAACTTTACCATTTTTATGAAGTATTTGTCGAAAATTTGCGATAAAGCCATTTGTTTACAATTGTTCCAGTATAGTAGCTTTGAGACAAATGTTATAACAAACCAAATACATTAAACCCCCACTTATCCGATTTGTTCAAAATGAAGAATTTGGAGCTATTTACGTAGGTGGATTCTTAAACCAACCCCGCCCTAAACTCTTTGAATAAATATACTGAAAAGGAGCATTTACTTGAAAAAAGGAAAAAATTAGAATTGTATTGTTTTGAAACTATTGTGATAAATAGAGCATTTGCTCCTAGGGAGCAAATGCTCTATTTATCACAATGTTTCCTATTGAGCAAATGCTCAATTTATCACAATGGTTTCAAAATATGACTTTTACAGAGGCGTCAAAAGGCGTCATTAGGAGGGAATGAGTTAATGCATGGTGACTGTCATGCTGAAAGCTAAACGCAACACCACTCGTACCTGTATACTAATGAATTAAGTGCTAACGCAACACCACTCGTACCTGTATACTAATGAATTAAGTGCTAACGCAACACCACTCGTACCTGTATACTAATGAATTAAGTGCTAACGCAACACCACTCGTACCTGTATACTAATGAATTAAGTGCTAACGCAACACCACTCGTACCTGTATACTAATGAATTAAGTGCTAACGCAACACCACTCGTACCTGTATACTAATGAATTAAGTGCTAACGCAACACCACTCGTACCTGTATACTAATGAAATAAGTGACACATCAAAATAGTGATGCCATGTGTGATCATATTCCATTACACATTCTCAATCTTAAGACTATTGTTTTCAATTAAGTTTTATTTTTACCCAGTCTCCAAGAACCTAAACGGGAATTCTAGAAGAGAAGAATTTATATACTTTTAAGCAGGTGGCTGCTTAGTGCCGGGTGAAAAGTCATGAAAAAAATCCTAGAGGAGCTTTCTGTATGATGTCCCCTGCATTAAGCTGCCAGCTGTCTCCAAGACCGGTATTTATACTAAATTGAACGCTCGGTTTAGAGGGGGTATTTGAGAAAAAGTTTTTGGTTGAGTCTGAAATTGTGTTGGAGGTTTAAAATTGCGAGGAACTTCGTTTGCTAAGACAATAGCATAGATCATATTTGTTAAAAAAGACACCATAACACTTCAGCTATTTAGTAGATGGGTAGGCCATACATAAGTGTTTTTGGAAGAAACAAAAAAACGATAAAGGAAAGAGAAATACTTGAATATTCCGTGTTCGATTACCGATTTGGTTGTAAAATGTGCTTAGATCAGTGTTATTGAACGATTTGTAACCATTTCCTTCATATAAACGACTTTTCGCGCAATTGCAAACAGAGTAGACCCAGATCAGACGTCTCCCGTTGGTGCCGTCTAATCGGGGTCTGCTCTGTTTGCTTAAGTATAATATCGATCTGAATATAAGTTTCTGTCTGAATCACAATTTGATGTGTCCATATGCTGTTTTAAAAATAATCTTATGAATACCCATTATGTCAATATTTCTTACATGAATATTGAACAAGTAAAAGGTTAAAATACTAAGACTTTGTATAAATGTCGGCCAGGTAATTAATTATTAACGACAAATTATTGCTTGCACTGAAAAAATGTCATAAAATGTATATCGAAATATTGACAAATACAGCACTGCCTCTGTAAAGCGAACACATGAAACAGGCATAGTTTTATGTACATGCATAGTTCTAGGTTATGAAACAGGCATAGTTCTAGGTTATGAAACAGACATAGTTCTAGGTTTTGAAGATAGGTTTTAGCTTGTTTCAGGAAGAGAGTTATGCAGAAAGCTCAAATACAGTTGAACGTCGATATCTCGAACCAAGGGACCATGCAAAATTACTTCAAAGTAACATAGGTTCGAGTCATCCAATATCTAATTTGAACCATTTCTCAAGTTCAAATTATGTCATTATAAAATTCAGCTAGGTAATATCTATATTGTCATATTTCTGATATGAATATTCATTGGGTAAATAGATACAGTATCGTTAGATATCGAAAAACAGGCATCTCGCCTGTATCACTGCAAGGTCGAACTGTTGTCTTGCCGTTGAATAGCCCATACGGTTCGTCATATTATAACTCGTGGTCATCTGTAACTCCAACTCGTGGCAATACGAAAGACATTTAAACATTTCCCTGTTCAGTATTGATGTAAGAAATAATGACACCATGAGTATTTCTTAACTGAACATGTATAAAAGCATTTGTAGACAGGGTTGGTTTGGTATAAGTAGAAGCTGAAGAGTCAGGCATATTGTAATTTCATTAGCGAACAGAGCAGACCCTGATCAGACGGCTCCTATAGAAGCCGTCTGATCTAGGTCCACTCTGTTTGCAAATGCGTTAAACACATTTATGATATGAGGGAAAAGGTAAAACGCGACGTGGATTTGCATTTGCAAACAGCTTGTGTCCACACGTCGTCTCATCAGGATCTTGGAGACAGGTGGCAGCTTAATGCAGGGTGAAAGTCATGCAGAAAACTCCTCTGGGAACTTTTTGCATGAGTTTCACCCTGTATTAAGCAACTACCTGCCTAAAAGTTTCTAATTTTTTTCTCTACTAGAATTCTGTTTAGAGGGATATTTACTGTATCTAAAGGGTGAAGGGTTAAAGACAGGTGGTAGCTTAATGCCAGATGATAGTTTAAAAGGAAATCTCCATGGCGACACTTTGCTTTTTTTTCATTCTGCATTCAGCTGTCACATGTTTCATAGATACGGTGTTCACACATTACGTGGCCACTTTAGAGATATTCTATTGATAATCAAACAGTCTTGTTTCGTTAAAATGTTATGCAATGCAGTTAGGCCTTAAGTTTTAGGAATGTCTGTACATACGAAACTGTAATATATCGAGAGAAAGACGAATTATTAAAGTGATATATTCTCAAGTGTTGTTGGTGATTATTCGATTCCTTTCAAACCCGCAGATTATATGTAAATTACAGGCGAACTCGGGATAAGAGTGCAGATAAGGTGTCATCCTACCCGGTGTCTCGTCAAGATCCAAAGTGATCCAGTTCCTGGTTGTGTTTATATCGCTTTGTGATCAATAATTGTCGTCTGTCACAATTATCGTCTACCATATTGTTGTCTGCAATAATTGTCCTCTGCTATAATAGTCGCCTGCGATAACTTTGGTCTGCAATAATCGAAATAATTGTCGTCTGTGTCATAGGGTGAAAACTACACAGTTATCGAAATACATAAAATTAACACAATACTGCTGGTAAATTCATTTATTTCGACATCTGCAATAATTTCCCACTGCGTTAATAGTCTTCTTCGATAATTGTCATCTGCTATAATTGTCGTCTGCAATAATTGTCCTCTGAAACAATTGAAATAATTGTCTGCAATACTGACGCCCACAATATATTTTCTCTGCTATAAAAGTCGTCTGCAATAATTGTCATTTGATGTAAAAGTCTTCTGCAATAATTGTCGTCTGCAATAATTGAAATAATTGCGTCTTCAATATTGACGCCAGTAATAATTGTCTTCTGCTTTAATAGTCATCAACGATCATTTTCGTCTGCAATAATTGGAAATATTGTCGTCTGCAATAATTTCTTTGTTTAGTTTTCTTCCAATTTTCTTACAAAATACAATCCGTTTGTGAAACAGTTTTGATCCTGGCGACAGCGTGTTATCAGGATACAGAATGCCGGACAATCAGACATTGCTTTTAAAAGGAAGTGACGAAAACTCGTGTATTGTCTGAATTGACGCGTATGAGTTTTGTTCACGTTATGATGCAAGAAGCAAATTGTTTGTTTGTGTCTGCACCCAGTGTCCTTAATAGGAACGTAGACAAGCAGTGAATATCTAGGTCAGAGGCCGCCTCTAATCAGGGTCTGTATTGCTCGTTGCCTACATTCCCTCCTACTGGCGCATTATGACGCCTCTGTAAAAGTCATGTTTGGAAACCATTGGATTCAAAATTATATATTTCTAAAACTGTCCTTTTTTAGTAAATGCTCCTTTTTCAGTAGATTTATTGAAAAGGTTATGTCTAAAAATAGTCTAGGATGGAATGGGTTAAAGCAGAATTTACACTACCGATGAAAAAATGGATTCGTTAAAAACTCAGTTGGACCAGTTCACTTACATATACGGGTTGTATGGGATAAAGGTAAACCAAATGGAAAGGCTTGACACTTTCCAGTACAGTATTATATTTTCCAGTTGCCATGGTGTTTGTATATATACATGTACTCCAATTACATTAAATATTCGGACACCCAATTATTATCTCCAGTGGATTGTAAAACTAAGTTCTATTTGAAACTGTTTTGATAGCAAATAGTACAGACCATGACCAAACACTCCTTAAGAAGCCGTTTGATCTGGGTCTGCACTGTTTTGCCTAAGTTTGTCTATCCGAATATTTTGGGTAAATTTGGTACAGCAAACAGCGGGTCATTGCTGTAATACTATAAGTATACAGTGTTCAGTCCAGACAAATGACCCACTTACAATCTACTAAAGATGTAAAGTTGCAATATTTGTACTGGAATTGAAATTTGATGTGCGTCTTTATGAGCCCTTGGCAATTTTAGACCAATAACCCGGTGCAGTCAATTATTTAAAACATAATTGTTTTAAGGTTTTTGAAACTGTAACAAATACTCTAAAAACAAGTTCAAGTACGTGCAAGACTTACTGAATAGTATAAGACCTTAACCCTGCGTATAAACTGTTTGCTCAATTTTTACATCTTCCGATTGGATCAAGCTTCTGAGAGACTATTGACTGAGAGGTGAGACAACATGGATCCTGATAAGACGTCGTGTTACTCGGAGTCTCATCTGGATCCAAGCTGTTTGCAAATGAGTCAGGTCGCGATTGACTGGAGAAGGATTAACTATCGAAGGCAAACTATGGATTTTCCAAATTTAGCTTTAGCAGCTATTACTTAAGCATAAAGGCTGTGTACAAGTAAACCTTAAGTAATCAATCAAAGAGGAAACATTTTTGTTGCAACTGCATTTTCAAACTTACATACCACATACAAGAACACATACAAGACGCGACCACCACAAAACCATCGATAGATAGCATGTCACACACACACACAACTACACACACAAACACACGCACATACACGAGATTAACACAGAAAACATTAAGCACATAAGTACTAGAGATAAACATTCCAAACATGAAAAAAGCACAAGTACAAAGACACAAGACAAACAAAAGTAAGGGTGACAAAGAGAGTACCGCCTTGGAACGGTCAGTGGCAAAATCACCACTGGGGGTTTAAACCGTTTTACGGACGTCCTAACTTCCGTAATGTTTGGTCGCAGTGTTACACCTTGAACAAATGTCATCGTTTGCAAATGTATAGGTGTCACTCTTCTCGTGACACAGTCCTTATTTATCCCATTACCTCATGGGCTGTTTTTAGACCCAACCTCCTTGAATAAACGTACCGAAAGGGAGCATTTACTAGAGAAAATGAACATTTTAGAATTGTGCAGTTTGGGAACCATTGTGATAAATAGAACATTTGCTCTATTTATCACAATGGTCTCAAAAAGATATTTTTACAGAAGCGTCGAAATGCGTTAGTATGAGGGAATGAGTTCCATATACAATGGCGATTCATCGTGAATATTTAATCAATCTTTACAAATATGTAAACCACACGGGACTATCGGTGTATTAATTGCGGCCAATTCATCAACCATGTTCTCAAATATTCTTACTATAATTGAAGAGCTGTCCTGGTGCGGACATCCTTCATTTCGTGACCAGTGGTCTACATAACTGACTATGGGGTCATTTTAACCTTTACACCCACTGTAAAAAATAGTGTCTGCTCGCATTTGGAATTTATGCTTTAAGCTACCCTTTGTCTATCTGGTAAGTGACGCCCATACAAAGAGGGTAAACCAAGTTTAGATTATAAGGGTCTGCTCCGTTTATTTATATGTTTAGAAACAAATTATTGGATATTTTATGCAAGAAGTAAAATAAGCCATATTCATAATGGCAGTTCATGCATGTATATAGGACAGGAGAGTGGTTACTGGTTACAATTAGACATCAATAGTAGAGCTCGCAGAATTAACTTTAATATTTAATTATTATCCTGTTAATTAGATTATTCTTCTGTTCATAAAACCCAGTTGTCTACACGTATACTTTAGTTTGTAATTAGCCGTTGAATGTTTAAATAGTTCATGTAGCCCTATAAGACATCAACAGTCGCTGATATATATAGTCGCTAGCAGGACATCGTGAAATGTGACTGTGTAGATGTTGCATGAAAGGGACACCTTTAGTAAGTATTGGCAGCTGATGTGATGTACAGTAGCTCCTCTGAACATGGCATTCAAATAAGTACCAAAGTCGGTATTTTAGACAAATGGAAGCTTAATGCAAAATAACAGTTCCTCGTAATGCACGCTGTCTAAAATTATCTACATTGTTCTCTATTAGAATTCCGATTTAGAGGTGTTTTACTGTATCGTCTTTCATCCTCCATTAAATAGCCACCAGCCAATCATCCTCCATTAAATAGCCACCAGCCAATCATCCTCCATTAAATAGCCACCAGCCAATCAAATAGCCACCAGCCAATCATCCTCCATTAAATAGCCACCTGCCAATCATCCTCCATTAAATAGCCACCAGCCAATCATCCTCCATTAAATAGCCACCAGCCAATCATCCTCCATTAAATAGCCACCAGCCAATCAAATAGCCACCAGCCAATCATCCTCCATTAAATAGCCACCTGCCAATCATCCTCCATTAAATAGCCACCAGCCAATCATCCTCCATTAAATAGCCACCAGCCAATCATCCTCCATTAAATAGCCACCAGCCAATCAAATAGCCACCAGCCAATCATCCTCCATTAAATAGCCACCTGCCAATCATCCTCCATTAAATAGCCACCAGCCAATCATCCTCCATTAAATAGCCACCAGCCAATCATCCTCCATTAAATAGCCACCTGCCAATCATCCTCCATTAAATAGCCACCAGCCAATCATCCTCCATTTAATAGCCACCAGCCAATCATCCTCCATTAAATAGCCACCAGCCAATCATCCTCCATTAAATAGCCACCAGCCAATCAAATAGCCACCAGCCAATCATCCTCCATTAAATAGCCACCTGCCAAAAAGTGTCTAAATTCTTCTCTACTAAGATTCCTGTTTACACGGGTTAAATGTAGTCCTTTACGAAGGATCGTGTCTAGAAATGCCATAACCTTTGGTACAATGTATTTGTGTCATGCTGTACGGTAAAACATCTCTAAACTGGACGTTAAATTTAATAAAATTGACGGTCTTGTAGACAGGATGGTAGCTTAATGCAAGATAAAAGTCATGCAGAAAGCTCCTCTTAATGCACCCTGCATTAAGCATCCACCTGTCTAAAGTATCTCAATTGTTCTCTACTAGAATTCCTATTCAGAGGGGTTTTACTGTATCGTCTTATCCTTTTATCGTATAAGCGTTTCCATCGCTGTTACTCAGCCTTTTGTCTTATTAAATATCATACAAGAGTTCATAACGTGATGCCTATTCATTGGCTGTATTCTATTATGACCAATGAACAAGGGAAAGCATGGCCATTTCAGCAACTGTAGGAGCATATCTATTATATTTTTTTCTATTTGTTCTATTATATTATCAAACAGAGAATATCTTGATCAGACCTTTGTACAGGATTTTTCTGATCTGGATCTACACTGTTTGCAACGTTGTTATGAGACAAAGGATTTTGAGATCTTCTCTGTACCACTGTCCTAAATGTTTACAATAATAAGTTAGGTCTAATAGTCTCATCTGATAGTGATGTCAAAGTTGATTTAAACAAAGTATATTTGATTGAAATTGAACCTAAAAGGTACCCAAATTATACCTATACTCGTATTTATATACTCGTATTACGTATCCGGTCAAAGGGTGCGTTCAACATGATGTGAAGATTTGTAATAACCTTTGAACACAGTTGAGATCCAGATAACATGCTGAGGAACTTGGTCAAGATCCAAATTATAATGTTTTCGGAATTTGAAAAGTCTGGATCTATAAAACCATTAAACCTTAACCAGAACAACAGATAATGGTGCATACTCAAATACTAAACTCGCCATTTCTCCGCTAAACCCGATGTTGTAACCACTCTTTAGAATCGTCTCTTCAAGACGATTCTAAAGAGCAGTCATAACGTAGGGTTTGGTGGAGAAATAAAGAAGTTGTCTTTGAAAATGTTTTAATCTTATCTAGACCTCTGAAAGGAGTTCATGAAAGAAATAAAGCAGATTTCTATATTTATATGTGTTTTACGTATCCTGTGTTCGGCCCAAAGCATGATCCGTGATTAAAGGGTTTGGGTTTTCAATGAAACCCAGGAGAAAGTGTTATCCTCTAAATGTTTCTGACACTGAACAGGAAGATATAAACAAGCAGATAGTTCACCAGACAAAAGAAGGATTAAATATATGGCTTGCACGCAATATAGATATGGATATGTATGTCCTGTGGGACACGTGCGCACGTGAATGTTGTAAACATGTTATTCATAATAAGATATTGATATAATCCCCCAACAGATATCCCTGATAATCTTTTCAACAAAGGATGATGGCTGGTCATTAACTCTTTAGTACATAATATATGTGGCAGATTCTACCTATTATGGGTATGAATTATCTAATTATTTTATATTGTCAAATAAAACAAATGAATACACTGAAGATAAGATGCGCGAATTGAAGCATTTAAGAACTCCTTTATTTCTTCACCAAACCTTATGTTGTGACCACTCTTTAGAATCGTCTCTTTGAGACGATTCTGAAGTGTGGTCACAACATAGTGTTCGGGTGGAGAAATGACGATTTTAGTATTTGAGTACGTACATTTATCTGTTGCTCTGGAATACATAGATATGTTAAGTAGTACAGAACCAGATCTAAACTATTCTATAAACAAACAGAACAGATCATGTTCAGACAGCTGCTACTCTGTTTGTGCATGTGTCAAAAAGACTTCGCTGTGGAGTAAAGTGTTATTGACACAAAAAACGTAACTAACTGAAACAGTGTAGACTCGAGTTCAACTTGCTCAAATGCAGATATTCAACGTTTTGTATTTAAATAAACTTTCTTCCTACCTTATATTGTGAGGGTGATTTTTATAGAGACGTCGATTTGAGTACGATAACAAAATTAAACAAATAATGAAACGTTGATTTGAGTCCGATAACAATATTAAGAAATAAATGAAACGTTGATTCGAGTTCGATGACATTATCAAGCAAATATTGAACGTTTTTAACATACATTTGTGTTCGCTAAAAAGCAAATAATAAAACTAATTTTAGCTCGATAAATTAGGCACAGAATGAAACCTTGATCTGGTCCGAGAAGAAGCAAGAGAATTAAGCAAATAATGAAACGTTGATTTGAGACCAATAACTAAATTTAGCAAATAATGAAATGTTCATTTGCTTCCGATAACCAAATTAATCCATAATGAAACATTTTTGTGTGCACGATAACCAATATATGAAATAACTGAGTCCGATTACCAAATTCACTAATTTTTGGGTCGATTAACCATTAAGCAATAATGAAATCTTGATATGGGTCCGTTAACCGAAAAATAATGAAAGATTGCTTTGGGACCACAAATTAAATTAAGCAAATAATGAAAAGTTGATCAAACAGCTCATACAGAAGCATTCTGATCTGAGTCTTCTCTATTTGCAAAGACGTAGAAAGGCGTGTGGCAGACACTGTAGAATCATTTCTATATTATTGCATAAGCGAACAGAGTAGACCATGATCAAACAGCTCACACAGAAGCAATCTGGTCTGAGTATTCTTTGTTTTGCAAAGACGTAGAAAGGCGTATCTATAGAGTAACTGGTTAAATGATGAATGTCTGGAATATCTGAACGTGGAATGGTCTGTCATTGTTTAACTATATAGTCCATTCAATGTTTGAATGACAATCAGTGTAGACCCTGTTCAGATGGCCCCTCTAAAAGCCCTCTGATCTTGGTATGCACTGTTTATCGAATGTTAGCACACTCGTTTCAAGCGTTCAAACGGTCAATGACAGTGTACACCCATGTTATATGAACGATTCTCGCGCGCCTTACATGTAACTCAATTCCTAATACAACCCTTGTTCTGTGGGGTCTAATTTCGGATGTGAAACAGATAAGGAACATGCATATGGTTCTTTAATTTAACCCTTTGCTTCATTAATATTCATGTAAGAAATAACGGCGTAATGAATATTAATTAGATTCATTTGTATATCATATGAACAAAGGAAATGTTGACCATGGCTATAATGTCATATTTATATTGTGTTATAAGCAAACAGAGCAGAGCCTGATCAGACGGCTCCTATATGAGCCGTCTTATCTGGGGGTTTTCTGTTTGTAAAGATGTAGAATGGTGTATTTGTGGAGTAAAGGGTTAAGGTGAGCTATAAAGGTTCATATTTTATTGGTTACCACTTACAGACCCTCAAGGGACAACAGCCACTTGATAAAGTCCCATTCCATTACTTAAATGACATTGATTGAATTATTCTGCAAAAACCATGAAAACCTCTGAATAACCTCGATTCTCGATAACAGGACGGAACGATACAATTAACCTAGATGAAAACCAACCTCAAGAATAGCAGGCACGTAGCTAGCGATACGCACTTACGCACGTACGTAATATTAAAATTGAAAGATGAAAATAGTATCATGGCTAAGATGGAACAAATATCGAAGGCTAAGGTGGTAGACTTTGATAAACGTTCTGTCTTTTCACCTAAGCTTTAAGTCATTCCCTCATATTGACGCATTTTGACGCCTCTGAAACCATTGTGATAAATATAATATTTGCTCCTATAAGAGCAAATGCTTTATTCATCACAATGGAATCAAAACTAAACACTTCTAAATGTACCAGTACATAACCAGTATTGCTGCAGTACTGACACATTCAGAGAACAGCCTTCACGTAGCTCTGACTGGTGCAGATCTTGATTGGACACCACTTTCCAAACGTGCTTACTCACATGGGTCTCCCGTGTTTGCGATTTTCTATATTTGTCATTAACCTTTGGCGTGCTGTGAAAATTATGTTACACAATTTTTCACCCGCTACATTTTCAAAATTCAAGCTATAATCAGTGTCTCTACCAAAATGCATATATAGTGTTTCCTTATCACAGCTACAGTAAAACCTGTCTTAGGCGATCATCAAAAAGAGTCTAACTGTGGGTCGGTAAGGCAGATGGTAGCTTAATGCAGGTCAAACGTGATGCAGAAAACTCTTATATGAGTTTTCTGTATTACTTTTGCCCTGCATTAAGCAACCCCTGTTTTTTAAGACTCATGTGTTCAATAAATGAATGGCTGCTAAAGACAGGTTCTACTGAATATAACGTCTAACGCGAAATTTACAGGAATGGGGCGCTATATTTACTGTTTGGGGCTGTATGCATGTTCATATAACTAACATATCTATCCCAATATGGTGTATGCATTTTCATATTACTAACATATCTGTCCCAATATGGTGTATGCATGTTCATATAAGTAACATATCTGTCCCCATATGGTGTATGCATTTTCATATAACTAACATATCTGTCCCAATATGGTGTATGCATTTTCATATAACTAACATATCTGTCCCAATATGGTGTATGCATGTTCATATAACTAACATATCTGTCCCAATATGGTGTATGCATGTTCTTATATTAACTAACATATCTGTCCCAATATGTTGTATGCATGTTCATATAACTAACATATCTGTCCCAATATGGTGTATGCATGTTCATATATTAACTAACATATCTGTCCCAATATGGTGTATGCATGTTCATATATTAACTAACATATCTGTCCCAATATGGTGTATGCATGTTCATATATTAACTAACATATCTGTCCCAATATGGTGTATGCATGTTCATATAACTAACATATTTGTCCCAATATGGTGTATGCATGTTCATATAACTAACATACCTGTCCCAGTATCATGCCGTAACACTTCATCAGCTGTATAATTACATGCCCGCTAAAATCTGCTGCAATTTGGACTACCTCCAATTCAATCAAGCTTTTGAGACACTATTGTCCGATAGTTACTCGATGTCTCATCTGGATCTAAGCTGTTTGCGAATGTGTGTGACGTCACGAATAGCGGGATATGGTTTAACCCTATCCTTCATATAAATGTGTTTTCACGCATTTGCAAACAGAGTAGATCCAGATCAGCCGTCTGATCTGGGACAGCTCTACAGACTCTACAGTTTCTACCGATAACAAAACAATCCTGTTTGCAAATGTGGTTATAAAATTTCAGCTAATAAATATTCATGATGTCATTAATTCTTATATGAAACAGGGAAAGGGTTAATCAGCCTTGCATTTTTGTAGACAGCACATCCCTAGTTCCATATCTAACATATTGCTCAACTTTTCAAAAGCACATTTCTGGAAAACAATTATGCTCCAAGAATATTGACGAACAGCGCTATTCAATACATTTGTAAATAACGAATCCATGAATCATTACAAAACAAACAGATTCCAGTAAACTTTATTTACTCCAATGCATAGGATCATATCGAATTCCGTCTGTTGGTTCTAAATTTGTTTTTCGATCAAGATACCCCTGAAACATGTCACATATTTCTTTGGTTTTCTTGTAAATATTGAGAAACTTTAATCTCCTTTCTGTACACCGAGACATGATAAGGATGTGTGATAGATATGTGTCGGTCACAGATCTCCTAGAGAAAGACCATCGCTTAAATAAAACAATTACATGAGCTAGTTTGATCAATCCGATGAATGTAAGTAAAACCATGCTCTACTTCGGAGTATTTTTTAATCTTCCGCGCGCCTGTTTAACCCTTTCCATGTGTCAGTATTCATGTGAGAAGTTATGATATCACGACTAGTTATTACCTGATGTTTTATAATGCTAACCTTTCAAGGAAATGTTTTGCTTGGACAAACTGGCCATGATATATGCCATGTCAAAAGCAATCTGAACCAGACCCTCCTATAGGAGCCGTCTGATCTGAGTCTACTCTGTTTGCAAGTGTGAAAATGCGTTTATATGGAGAAAGGGTTAACAAAAATGGATGAGACGCCCGTTGTATGGTTACTTATTAAATACACCCTGTTGTGTCGGTTTACAAAGTGGAAGATTTGATCGTTGCATCAGCTCTTGTTAATCTGTGATGTGCTGGTTTTACAGACTGGAATATTCGGCCGTTGTATCATTTCTTGTTAATCTTTGGTGTGCCAGTTTTACAAAGTTTAACGGTCGATAGTTGTGTCATTTCTGGCTGGTCGTTGGTATGCCAGTTTTACAAAGTGTTACAGTCGATAGTTGTGTCATTTCTGGCTGATCTTTGGTATGCCAGTTTTACTAAGTGTAATAACAGTCGATAGTTGTATCATTTCTGGCTGATCCTTGGTATGCCAGTTTTAGAAAGTGTAACAGTCGATAGTTGTATCATTTCTGGCTGATCTTTGGTATGCCAGTTTTACAAAGTGTAACAGTCGATAGTTGTATCATTTCTGGCTGATCTTTGGTATGCCAGTTTTACTAAGTGTAATAACAGTCGATAGTTGTATCATTTCTGGCTAATCTTTGGTATGCCAGTTTTACAAAGTTTAACAGTCGATAGTTGTATCATTTCTGGCTGATCTTTGGTATGCCAGTTTTACTAAGTGTAATAACAGTCGATAGTTGTATCATTTCTGGCTGATCTTTGGTATGCCAGTTTTAGAAAGTGTAACAGTCGATAGTTGTGTCATTTCTGGCTGATCTTTGGTATGCCAGTTATACGAAGTGTAATAACAGTCGATAGTTGTATCATTTCTGGCTGATCTTAGGTATGCCAGTTTTACAAAGTGTAACAGTCGATAGTTGTATCATTTCTGGCTGATCTTTTTTTTTTTTTTTTTTTTTTTTTTTTTTTTTAAATGCTTTTATTCTCCCCGTCATAGGTATGTGAGGGTCGGGGAGTACCATCCCTCATCATACCGTACAGAATAATTGGTTAGGTTAGTAGCATTGTGTCATAAACGGTAAGTATAATAGTTACATAAATTAACAAAACAGAAATAAGACTATTCTAACAATGACATTTGAGAAAACAGTATAATTGATATTTATACAACCACATTTTTGAAGGGGAGTTTTATGCATTTGATAATAATAATAATAATAAAAAAAAAGAATCCTAAATCCTAAAAATGCTTGATGGGGTTCTCTCATTTCAATAATTTTTCGATTTCATGTTTTCTTTTTCATATAAAATGTCTATATCTATACAAGAAATTATGAAAATTGCCAAAGCCATATTACTTTTTAGCTATTGTAATTATGTGGAGGAATTTTATTCCATTAAAAGATAATAATATTTTGACCATGTTTGATCAAACTGTTCAAGATAATTATCCCTTGTTGCTATGTATTTCAGAGCTGTATATTTTGCTATTATTTTGTTTTTTAATGATAGTAGTGAGAATTTTCCTTCCCTTTTTTTGGTCAAATATATATAGTACTTTGTTTCTAGTAGAATAGTCATGTCAGCCATTGAATAGGAATTGCTTAAATTGAATAAGTATTTCTTCTCATTTATACAATTGATATACTCTGCTAATTTCAACCACTGCTGGACTTTTGTTAAAAATAATTCTGTTTCTGGACATGACCATAGCATATGTTGAATTGTTTCTACTTCACCACAAACTCTGCAATTAGGATTGTCTGAGATTTTGATATTAAAAAGGTATTTCTGTGTTGGAAGAATTCTATGGTTTATTCGATACTGAAACCACCGTATTTCTGTACTGAAGTTGTATTTAAATATGGCATTGTAAATTTCTTTCCAATCATTATCATCTATCTGAAACAATTGGTTCCATCTTGTCACTGCAGTAGGTTTTTCATTATTTTTATTCAGTATGTTATATAAATGAGCTGAACCTTTTGATTGTTTCAGAAGTATTAATACATTTAATGGGAATAATGGATTCTGCATTTTCTGCAGTGTTACTGTAAAGCTAAACTTATTTAAAAATATTTTTATAACATTTATAAGACCATAAAATTTTACAAAGTCAATATGAATATCATATATTTCACAAAACGATTGATAATTGTAGAAGTTTCCTTCAGCTGTGATAAGATCATTTATTTGTGATATCCCTTTTATAAAAAATGATTTGTAAAACACACACTTTCCACCTATTTGAATATCTTTGTTATAGAATAGTGGTGATGTCATTAATTCCGCTGCGTTTACAGGAGTGTATGATGTTTGTATTTTATGGAATGCTTTTATGACATCTTGCCAAAACGGATTCGATATTTCTTTCTCACATTTCTTTAGATACTCAGATCCTAGAGAAAAAACTTTACTATAGTCAATACTACATTCTAAAATTTTGTTCCATTTACCATAACTTGTTATTAATCTTCTCAACCAAGTTGATTTTAAACCTTCAATAAAGCAAATTAAGTTTATCATTTTAAGACCCCCTTCAATATATTGTTTAACTAACACTGCTTTTTTTACCTTTGCACTCCCTTGCCAAATAAAGCCAAAGAACAGTAAATTTATTTCCTTTAAGACTTCTTCAGGAGGATTTGGTAGTGCCATAATGAGGTGATTAAGTAGGGGAAGAAGTAGTGTTTTAATTACCTTGATTTTCCCCATAGGCGTCAAATACCTACGATTCCAATTTAATATCAGAGCTTTTAGTTTTTGTATTTTTTCAGTATAGTTGAGCATAACCATGTTTGAAAGATCCACATCAAAAATAATCCCTAACAATTTAAATCTATTTACTCCCCATGAAAGTTTCCACTTTGTTTTAATTGAGTCAGTACTGTACTTTTTGCATCCTATCCATATTACATGTGTTTTTTCAAAGTTGACTTTTAAACCAGAATATTTTGAAAATCTGTGCAATTCATTTAATGTTTCATTTAGAGATAAACTAGATCCATCTAATATAGCAGATAGATCATCTGCATATTGGGATAACTTGTATTCTGTTCCATTGATTGTAATACCTTTAATACTTGTGTTATTTCTTAATCTTATAGCTAATATTTCTGCACATAATAAAAATATATATGCTGATATTGGATCCCCTTGCCTGCAGCCTCGACTTATTAAATGACCACCCTGGTTAACTGATAGCCTAGCATTCCTATACAATAGAGTAAACCATTTAATGAAAGAGTCACCGAAGTTAAAAAATCTTAATACATTCTGTATAAAATTCCAGGAAATAGAATCGAAAGCCTTTTCAAAGTCAACTAGTAAAATTAATCCAGGTATATTATGTTCTTCTGTATATTGCATAATATCATAAATCTGCCTTGTATTTTGACCCAAGAATCTCCCTGCCATAAATCCTGTTTGATCTTCATGAATTAGTTTACCTAAAACTTGTTTAAGTCTGTTGGCAATTGCGCCTGACGCTATCTTGTATATACAGTTCAACAATGATATAGGTCTATAATTTTTTAAGAATTGTCGTGGTTTATTTTCTTTTGGTATGCAAGTAATAATTCCCTCTTTTTGTGTAACAGATAATTCGCCCATCTTGTACCCATAGTTTATAGATCTTAAAACAAATTGTCCTATATTTTTCCAAAATACTTTAAAAAATTCAGGGGTGAATCCATCTGACCCAGGACTACGGTTATTTGACATACCTCTTAGCGACTTTGTGATTTCTTCATATGAGAGAAATCCATCTAGGGAAAAAGATTCATTGTTACTAAGTTTATGGAAAGTGCAGTTTTTAAGTTCTGTATCCAGGTCTAAATATGTATCCTCAGACAAATCTTTACTGTAAAGTTTTTCATAATAGGACTTTGCTTCCTCTAATATTTCATGCTGATTTGATATCACAGTTCCGTCTTCTTTTTCAACTCTTGGAATTATTTTACTGACACAGTTATGAGATTCAAGTTTGCAGAAATATGAAGTCGGTTTTTCATCATCTTCAATTATTTTAACTCTTGATCTTATAATATGACCTTTCATTTTCTCCTTCCTAATTTCTAATAGTATTTTTTTAAGTTCATCTAATTCTCCTGTTTTGTCTGATGTAAGGTTATTTTCAATGTTTTCAATTTTTTTAACAGTTTCCTTTTCCAAAGCGTTCCTTTGTTTTATTTTGTAGCTAGAGTATGATATAATTTCCCCCCTTAATTCCATTAGTAATGTTTCTAGAAACAATTGATCATTTATTGTAAACTGGATTTGGTCATTTGGTATGTTTTTTTAGGTTTTCCATGTTATAAACAGGAACTGCATATTGTTGTTTTATATACTCAATTTTATCATTTATGGCCTTTATATATTTTATATCTTTTAGAAGTGAATTGTTGTGCTTCCATAATGGTTTTCCTTTCTGAAATGGGTTAAAAATGAGATTTAAAGTGATCATGGAATGATCTGACCTATAACTACTTTCAATATTGCATTTATCAACAGAACTTAGTAAATTTTCAGAAATTAAAAAAAAGTCTAGGCGTGCTTGTTTTAAAGGGTGTTTTTTTCTCCATGTAAATCTCTTGAGTTGAGGGTACTTCTCTCTAAATGGGTCTATCAAATTAAACATTTCTTTGATTTCTAAAACTTTTAATCGACCATTCTTATTATTGATATGTTTGTAATTATAATAATCTAGTTTAGGGTCTAGGACCAAATTAAAATCACCGCACATTATGAGCCCTTCATTATTGTATTTCTCGACTTGATTCATTAACGACTCATAAAATATTGGAATATCATTATTTGGTCCATAGAGATTCACTAGTGTAAATCTATTATTATCTATAGATATGTCAGCAATAATATAGTTTCCCTGTGCATCTGTTATATAGTCATGTATCTTAAAATCAGTTCCCTTTTGAAAAAGTATTGCTACACCTCTGGATTTAGAGTTACCAGAGCTAAAAATTCCTTCAAAACCCCATTGCATTCTGATAAGATTTTCAGTATTGGTTGTAGAGTGTACGTCTTGTAAGCAATAAATATTACATTTCTTTGCTCTAAGGTAGTCAAAAACATCTCTTCGTTTTTCTAATGAGCCCAGGCCCTGGCAATTTACTGAAAGAATTTTAGTCTCCATATAGCATCATCATTTTATACTTTAACATATAATTTAACAGTTTTGAGAGAACCCCTATCAAGGCATTAAAAAAAGGATAACTAAACAACAACATTTACCACTTGAAATAGTGATATTCTGCCAAAGTCACTAAGTTTTTCACACCACATTTAGAAATTCCAAATACGGATCAGCTGTAATTCTACATTAAACATTTACCCATACACTCGTAAAAACGTCACGTTACGTTGAAATGCCAATATGCCGAAAAACACCAACAATTCGCTTTTCTAGGTCTCACTGAGATACCGTCTCCACATTCATTTCCCAAAAAGCCTCATCAAAGGCAATACACTATACTTACAGAAACTAGACCTCAATATTTAAACCAGTTAATCCAAACCCAACAGATACTATACAGTCAAAATTTTCCCTGTTGAACAGTCATGTAAGAAATAATGACATCATACAAACCGGTATTTTTTTTTCTGACATGTGCACACATATTTCGATATAAGTAGAAATTTGAATCAAATTTATTATAAGCAATACAGAGTGGATCTAGAACAGATGACTATCTATTCTAGTTCCATTCTGCTTGTAAAAACCTGAAAAGGCTTGGTATCAGGGAAAGGGTTAGGGTACCCGGCATATATCATTTTACAGTATATATATTTAGCACGCAATACACATCAATCCTCTCATGCACACACAGTATATCAGATATAAAATATTTAATATATACATGTAACCTTTTACTGTTACATTACAAATCAACACTTCTGCAATACCTCATCCGAAGTGCTTCAAGTATTTATACAATACACCATAATTAATTTAAGCGTTTCCAGACAGTTTTTTGATCCAGCAGATACCGTGTAACCTACACCCAGCTACTTTAGAAATGGACAATTGCAAACTGATACCCGTATATAAGGCAATCCCAGATCAGAAGGATCCTATAGAGGAGCCCTCCGACCAAGGTCCACACTGTCTGTCATTCAAGATTCCCTTACAAAGTACACCTTTTTTATACCAAGTATTCTCAAATCATTAACAGGCAATTTTTTAATCCAAAGAAATTTTGAGATCAAAACTGTTTCACAATCAATGGCTATTTTGTTTCTAATGTTGCCGAAAAGTACTATGTGCTGCATAGGTATCAGTCTTCATCATTTTTTCTTCTGATTAACCCTTTCCCTGTTCTATGTCTATCCCGAATTTCAATACCTACTGAATATTCATGGCAAAATAATTATTATGAAATTATGGAGTGTGGAACATTGTAGCCATTTTTAGAAAGTAAAGATACCGATCTTTTAGATTCCAATAGCAAACAGAGCAGACCCTGATCAGACGGCTCCTCTAGGAGCCATCTAAACTGGGTCTTCTCTGTTTGCAAATGCGTGAAAACACGTTTATATGAGGGAAAGGGTTAATAGCCCATTCTCTTAACCCTTTAGTCCATGAATACTCATTTAACAATTTAATGAAATTTGCACACCGCAGCCATCTCAGACAGCAAAGAAACAAACATATCAAATTCCATTTGCAAACAGAGCAGACCCCGATCAGACGGTTCCTATCTGGGTCTATTATGTTTGCAGATGTTTGCAAAACACATCTATGAAAAAAAACGCCGGCCGGGTCCAGGTCTACCCGGTTTGCCAAAGCATGAAAATTAGCATTCATGGAATAAAGGTTTAGATAACCTTAGATACAAGTATAACTTCAAACGGCTGCAATTTACACCAAAAGTTCAATATCATATATCAGCACTTCAAATGCCTATTTAAGCATAAACAGATACAACAATTGGATAAATACCACAAAAATATTAAAGACCCGTGGATTGGATCCACTAGACCCTCCCAAACTGCTACCTATAACTCATAGTTATATAGGCCTGTCAATAAATGAGCGAATTTAAACTATCAAACTGATCTGGGTCCAAACTGTTATTGCACACTGACACACGTGTATATTCAAAGTGTCAACATTTGTATTTGAAAACAGCACAAATATCCACACTGTAAGACAAAACAAGTCACCCTCATATATCAACCCAAGTTCAATACCATATATCAGCACTTCAAATGTCTATTAAAGCATAAACAGATACAACAGCCGGATAAATACCACAAAAATATTAAAGAATCATGGATTGGATCAACTAGACCCTTTCAAACTGCTACCTATAACTCATAATTATATAGGCCTGTCAATAAATGAGCGAATTTAAACTATTAAACTGATCTGGGTCCAAACTGTTATTGCACACTGACACACATGTATATTTAAAGTGTCAACATTTCAGACATAAAGGTTATATTTACATGTATTCATAGGTCTGGTTGGTGCCACTACTTTTACAAGAAACTGGGAACCAAACAAATACTTTTAGTCTTAACCTTTACCTTGCTGTAAATAAAAAGTTTATCAAAATTTGGATCTGATGCAATTTTGGACTTTTTTATTTGTTCAAACTTTTGAAAAACTGACCGATCGCCAAACAGTTTAGATCCTGGTGTGTCAACGAGTTTTTCGCCATCCGAATCCGTGCTGTTTACAAATGCGGGTCAGCATGCAAGTAGAGTAAGAAGAGTTAACTCTTTCGCTGACAAATTTTGTCATCTCCTACAATTTTCATTTCTTTATTTTTCTTCATAAAAAATCACACTAACAAACAGTTTGGAACCTGATGAGATGCCGAGTGACTCGGCGTCTCATCTGAATCCAAACTGTTTGCACAGGTAATCACCGATGCGACATTGGCAGCGAAAGGTTTAAGCCCTGAAATATTTTTTTTCGGTATATTTTGCTTATATATATATACATACATATCCAGACATTTAAATTGTTCATAAATATTGTATTTATTCGCTAGGTTCCCTACGGGCTGGTAATATGTATGCAAGCCGCCTCTTGATATACGATAAGTGTTTTGATAAATCAAGAAACAACTATTGCTTTTAAATGTCAAAGGTCCTGGTTGCGGCATGTGTTTTTGCTGGGCAATAGATGCCAATGATTGCGGAACAAATTGTCGCAGCACATATCGCAAACACAAATCTTTGGAGCTAGATTGTTTACTAAACAAGAGGGTCATGATGGCCCTGATATCGCTCACCAGGCTATCAGAGGAGAATATTTTCAATGTTTTCACTATACGTTTCTATAGATAAATGACCACACCTGGGGCGGGCCAATTCTGACCCTAGCGGCATAATTTATGTAACTTTTGTAGACGACCTGAACATGATGCTATTAGGTGACAAATATAAAAGTTGAGAACCTTCCAGTTTCAGAGAAGATTTTCAAAATTTTCACTATGTTTCTATTCAAAACTGGCCAACCCTATGGCGGGCCAATTTTGACCCCATGAGCATAATTTATACATTTTTGTAGTGGACCTGAACATGATGCCATGTGCCAAATATGAAAGCTGAGAACATTCCAGTTTCAGAGAAGATTTTCAAAATTTTCCCTATATGTTTCAATAGAAAACTGGCCACTCCTGGGACGGGGCCAATTTTGACCCCAGGGGAATAATTTATGTAACTTTTGTAGAGGACCTGAGCATGATGTTATGTGCCAAATATGAAAGCTGCGTACCTTCCAGTTTCAGAGGAGAAGCTTTTCAAAGTTTTACTATATGTTTTTATAGAAAACAAGGCACCCCTGGGGCGGGGCTAATTGTGACCCCAGGGGCATAATTTATATAACTTTTGTAGAGGACCTACAGATGATGTTATGTGTCAAATATGAAAGCTGAGAACCATGTAGGTTCAGAGGAGAAGCTTTTTTAAGTTTCAAATTGTTGACGCGGGACGACGCACGCCGGACATCAGGCGATCACAAAAGCTCACCCTGAGCACTTTGTGCTCTGGTGAGCTAAAAATCAATATTTTAGTCGTTCGTTTCCGTTCGTTTTAAATCAAGGTTTTCGCAAAAAGTTGTTTTTCGTCTCAATGTTAGAATACTGTACTTTACAGACTTGCTTATGAAATAATTTGATTCTGCAATCCGTGCCATGGCCAATATTTCTGTGTTCATGTACAGTTGGAACTTCGAACTTCCGAGATAACACGAAGTAAAAATTCGACCCTTCCAAAATTTATAAAACAGAATTGTTCTAAAATGCATCACTACGCATATGTGACACATTAATGCAGGTTTAAAGTAACGCTTTAAAGCAGCGTTCAGCATTACTTTAGACCTGCATTACACTACACTACTGGCAAGGCTTGGAAGAAGAATTTCGTTTCAGATGGGTCCGCAAGGCCTGGAACCACGCATATCATCATTAAATGTACAAAACACACATAAACATCTTCAACAAATAGGTCAAACTACATATAGTAACGAAAGTTTCATGTGACAAATATCACCCGTCTTGCGTTGCAAGTTCACTTATCTCAATGTTTATACAAGAAACTGATGATCAGATCTTTTCCGACTTAGGTTACTTGAAAATGCAAGTCAGGAGAGTATGAATAAGCCAACCATTTCTCTAAACGGCGGTATATAAATCATTACAATAGATGGCTATCTAGTGGAGAAATGCGACGTTAACCGTGTATGCATATGTTTTCCCAGCCTTGTACCTTTTAACCCATTCCCTATTCAATATTAATTTATTAAAGAAAATGTAACAATGACGTCATCAATGTTTATTAGCTGAATTTTTCTATATCATGTAAAAAGCAATCAGAACAGACTCCGAGCAGACAGCTCCTACATGAGCCGTCTAATCTGGGTATACTCTGTTTGCAAATACGTGAAATGTCGTTTATATGAAGGAAATGGTTAATATATGTACTGTAGAAGAGTTGGAGTTAGACTCACTAGAAAATCGACACATATACAAATGTTGGATATTTTACTGATGTAAAATGGTTATCACTTGTTTTTTACGGATTTGACAATAACAGTGACTACATACAAGCGTCGAACTTTGTGCAGATGGGGAGCCCTGCAAACGGGATACTACAGTAAAATCCCTCTAAACCGGACATTAATGTTAGAGTCAATATCTGTCTAGGAGACAGGCGTCAGTTTAATGCAGGGAGAATGTAATAAGAATGCTTCTGTATGACTTTCACCCTGCATTAAGCAGCCATCTGCCTAAAAGTATCTAAATTCTTCTCTACCAGAATTCCGGTCTAGAGGGAGATTACTGTAAAAAAATTAAAAGACCCTTCAGTTTACCCAATTTGGTAAAAACAAGAATCCTTCTAATGGCAAACTATGGTACTCAAAGAATGAAAACAGCAAACAAAAAGAACTGCACTAAGTCTTCTGTTTATTTTCTGAGCAATAACTTATATTTTAACAATGTATTTTGAGAATAAAGTCATATTAAGTGAACTCGTTCACTGCCAACATCGCCGTCACTTTAAACTGAGCAGTCCCACATCAGACCCCGATCAGCAGCATCTAATCTGGCACTGCAATGATAGTCTCAATCTGTTGTTCTATGTATGTAGTTTATTCCTTCGAATTGGCATTTATTAGATCTCATTTCTTCATTTTACCGACATAAATTAAAGAATTGGGTTGCAGATCAAACTAGAAATGTGTCCATAGGACACTGATGTCCCCACTTCAGACAAGTCATTTTTGCAAATAAAGGGTCACAACTCAACCTTGACCAAGATATAATGGTCACAAACATGTGTGTAAAGTTTGATGTGGATTGGACAAATACTTTCCAAGAAAGAGTCCGGACAAGATATTTTTAAAGTCATTTTTGCAAATAAAGGGCCGCAACTCCTAAACGACAGAAGCGATTTACATGGCTATCGAACTTGACCAAAGTATAATGGCCACAAACATGTGTGTAAAGTTTGGTGCAAAGTTTGGTGTCGCTTGGATAAATACTTTCCAAGAAAGAGCCCAGACAAATACTTCTAGATTTGCGTACGTACGTATGGACGGACAAAGGTAACCCTATATGCTACCACTATGTGGGGGCGTAATTAGAAATTGTGCGCCGAATGTGTTCACCCTTTACTCCATACAGACATTTTTATAACACCTTTGCAAACAGGGTAACCCAGATGAGATCAGACAGTACTGTAGGAGCTGTCTCATCAGGGTCTGCTCTGTTTGCTAATGAAATAACATTGATCTTATTCTACATTATTTATATACCATTGTAAATAATCAGCTAATGAATATTCATGTTATTATTCTTTCTTACATGAAGTCATGGAGTAGAGGGTAAAAATGGTACTTAACCAGTTACCACAACGCTGCAGGGTACCACATTCTGATAACAAGAGATGTTTGTAAAACATGTATACCCCCCCCCCCCCCCCGATCCCCTGACCTTTGATCTAGTGACCTCAACTATAGAGGTCATCTAGTGGTCATCACTAATCAACACGGCAACTTTGAAGATCTGAGCCAAACTACTGATCATTTATTGATCTAAAAACATTTCATAAGTTAAGGTCATGGTGACCTTGACCTTTGACCTAGTGACCTCAATAGGGGTCATCTAGTGGTCATGACAAACCACCACAGCAAGTTTGAAGATCCCGACCAAACCATTGAGCAGTTACTAATCGGAAACCATTTCATCAGTTAAGGTCATGGTGACCTTGACCTTTGACCTAAAAAACAATAGGGGTCATCTAGTTGTCATGACCAACCACCACAGCAAGTTTGAAGATCCTAAGCCAAACCCTTCAGCAGTTATTGATTGGAAACTATTTCACCAGTTAAGGCCATGGTGACCTTGACCTTTGACCTAGTGACTTTAAAAACAATAGAGGCCATCTAGTTGTCATGACCAACCACCACAGCAAGTTTGAAGATCCTAAGCCAAACCCTTGAGCAGTTATTGATTGGAATTCATTTCACCAGTTAAGGTCATTGTGAACTTGACCTTTGACCTACTAACCTCAAAAACAAGAGGGCCATTGGCCCTATATCGCTCACCTGAGTTACAGTAATACATGTATATTGACATGTTAATTTTTCAGTGGAAAACAATCTAGCAGATGAAATAAGCTTAGTGCACTGCTTTCACCCTTTCACTGCTGAATAAACTTGAACTGGATTCATTACTAATACCAAGTGACTGGTTGACCAAGATCTAAACTGTTTACAACTTGTGCCATTTTTGCCTTAGCTCAAAATGCCTAAAACTGGTCTTTGAGAAATTCAAATGACTTCAATAAAGCTATGCAATTAATGCAATTATACCTTGACCCAGGTATGTAGGCAAATAAAGTGCTAGGCAGTACATAATGCCAGTTTTTGTGTGAAATGACCAATAAGAATATCTTTAAAAATCGTTTAACCCTTTCCCTCATATAAAGCTGTTTTCATGCATTAGCAAACAGAGTAGACTCAGATCAGACGACTCCTACGGAAGCTGTCTGATCTGGGTCTTCTCTGTTTCTTTTGACACAATATAGATCGGATTCTACAGTTTTTGTCAAAGCAAAAACTTCTCTTCAGAGAAATAATGTGTTTTACACATTAAAAATAAGAGTAGACTAGATCAGAAGGCTGCTATAGAAGCTGTCTGATCAGGGTCTGCTCTGTTTACATTTGACAAGATATAGATTTGATTTTACAGTTTTTTTCAAAGCTAAAACTTCTATTTATGGCAATAACAATTTTTTAAGCATTAGCAAACAAGAGTAGTCCCAGATCAATTTTTGTCAAAGCAAATAGGTTAAGGGTTAATAGGTGTTTAGAAATAATTCTAGATCTAGGTGTGAATATCTCATGATAATTCAATTAAATGGGTCATTAGTATTTTTAACAATTGAAATTGAGAAGAGTTACGTCTACTGTTATAATTAAGTTATATTTACTCAGTTATTTCATTAATATCATACAAAATTCAGACATTTTAGGACTTTTTAATGTGTTGTCATCAAATTTTATATAAAAATGTTATATTTAAGATGCTTTTTTGGGCAGCAGTAGTAATTTTAACACCTATCATTGTTAGGGGGGCAAATGCATTATCATGTTTTCTTAAGAATTACCATGACTTATATCAGTTGGGCCATTGCATAATCATGTTTTCAGTTTTCTTAAACATTACCATGACTTACATCAGTTGGGTTTGGACCCAGATCAAAAGTCTAGATGGTGATCATTTTCCTTGATTGGCTGAATTGTTACTTTCCAATATCTCTCACATCTAATTTGAGAGACATTGGAAGACACCATGTAACATCTAGCTATCACTAACACTACACACTGGGGTTAATGGGTCAAAATGCCTTTAATGTTTCGTCTGCAACAAAAAGTTATTGTCATCTGCTTCAATTCTTAAATTAAACTTACTTTCTTTTTATTGCAAAAATATGGTTAAGATGACAAACAGTTTGGATCCTGATGAGACGCTGCAGTATGCGGCCTCTCATCTGGATCCAAACTGTTTGCATAGGTAATCACAGTTTCACCACTAGCATGCAAAGAGTTAAGAGTCATGCATTGACCTGGAGAGATTTTACTGCCCAGTGCTGTAACCTTTGAACTGAAGGATCTGGAGTTGTTCATTTAACCCTTAATTTCCCTCATATAAACTTGTTTTCATGCATCTGCAAACAGAGTAGACCCAGATAAGGTGGCTCCTGTAGGATCAGTGTCTGCTATTTGCTAATGGAATTTGACAGATCTGTTTCTATGCCTTCTAAAACAGCTACACTGATTCACCTTCAACATTTTATCATAAATAGATATAAATAGAATGACACTAGAACTCCAATGCAGTTATCTCCCTTTGTCCCTTATGGCTATGCTGATGGGACAAGGGAAATAACTGTGAGGAAATTACCTTTTAAGTGTTACAGATTCAGATGTTAAGTAGCATAAAACCCCAGGGTGAGACCATTTTTGGCCCAGGGGTCATTATTTGAACACACCTGATAGTGGTATATTAGGTGATGCTTCATACCAAATATCTTAGCTCTAGATTATGTGGTTTCAGACAAAAAGATTTTTAAAGGTTTCCCTATATAAGTCTATGTAAAAACTACAAGCCCAAGGGCAGGGCCATTTTTGGCCCGGGGGTCATCATTTTAACAAACTTGGTAAAGGACCATTAGATGATGCTATATACCAAATATCAAAGCTCTAGAAATTGTGGTTTCAGAGAAGAAGATTTTTAAAGATTTAAAAAAACAACCTGTAAAAGTAGTGGGGCGGGGCCATTTTTTGCCCGGGGGTCATGATTTTAACAAAACTGATAGAGGACACCCTACGGTACATTTCTGTGAAATTTGGTTGAAATCCTCCCAGTGGTTTAGGAGAAGAAGTCATTTGAAATAAAAGTGAACGGACAGACGGACGGACAGACGGACAGACGGACGACAGGCGGTCACAATAGCTCACCTTGAGCTAACAATAGGGGCCATCTAGTGGTCATGACCAACCACCACAGCAAGTCTGAAGATCATAAGCCAAACCCTTGAACAGTTATTGATCGGAAACCATTTCACCAGTTTAGGTCATGGTGACCTTGACCTTTGACCTAGTGACCTCAAAAACACCAGGGCTCATCTAGTTGTCATGACCAACCACCTAAGCAAGTTTGAAGATCCTAAGCCAAACCCTTCAGCAGTTATTGATTGGAAACTATTTCACCAGTTAAGGCCATGGTGACCTTGACCTTTGACCTAGTGACTTTAAAAACAATAGAGGCCATCTAGTTGTCATGACCAACCACCACAGCAAGTTTGAAGATCCTAAGCCAAACCCTTGAGCAGTTATTGATTGGAATTCATTTCACCAGTTAAGGTCATTGTGAACTTGACCTTTGACCTACTAACCTCAAAAACAATAGGGGCCATCTAGTGGTCATGACCAACCACCACAGCAAGTCTGAAGATCATAAGCCAAACCCTTGAACAGTTATTGATCGGAAACCATTTCACCAGTTTAGGTCATGGTGACCTTGACCTTTGACCTAGTGACCTCAAAAACACCAGGGCTCATCTAGTTGTCATGACCAACCACCTAAGCAAGTTTGAAGACCCTAAGCCAAACCCTTGAGCAGTTGTTGATCAAAAACCATTTTACCAGTTAAGGTCATGGTGACCTTGACCTTTGACCTAGTGACCTAAAAAACATTAGGGGTCATCCAGTGGTCATGAACAACTACCACAGCAAGTTTGAAGATTCTAAGCCAAACCCTTGAGCAGTTATTGATTGGAAACCATTTCTTCAGTTAAGGTCATGGTGACCTTGACCTTTGACCTACTAACCTCAAAACCAATAGGGGCCATCTAGTGGTCATGACCAACCACCACAGCAAGTCTAAAGATCATAAGCCAAACCCTTGAACAGCTATTGATCGGAAACCATTTCACCAGTTAAGGTCATGGTGGCCTTGACCTTTGACCTAGTGACCTCAAAAACACCTGGGCTCATCTAGTTCTCATGACCAACCACCTAAGCAAGTATGAAGATCCTAAGCCAAACCCTTGAGCAGTTGTTGATCAAAAACCATTTTACCAGTTAAGGTCATAGTGACCTTGACCTTTGACCTGGTGACCTCAAAAACATAAGGGGTCATCCAGTGGTCATGACCAACTACCACAGCAAGTTTGAAGATTCTAAGCCAAACCCTCGAGTAGTGAAACCATTTAACCAGTTAAAGGCATTTCAACGCTCCTTCAGAAAGTGACCCCCCCCCCCCCCCCCTCAATATACACAGTATCCAGCTGTGCAGATTAGTGATTATTGATTCCCTGGAGTGCTCCTGCAGTGTCCAGTCAGGGTCAATGACCATATGAGATAAAGTTATGCAATTATACCTTGATCCAGGTAGATAAGCAAAGTATGTGCTAGGCAGTACATAATTTTTACGCATTAGCAAACAGAGTAGATCCAGATTAGAGACGCCGTTTGACCAGGGTCTAATATGTTAGCTTTTGACACGATAAAGATCTGATTCTACAGTTTTTGCCAAAAGAAAAACTTCTCTTTACAGAAATAACATAGAGTAGACCCAGATAGAAGTCGATGATCATGGTCTGCTTCCGATTCTACAGTTTTTGTCAAAGCAAAAACTTCTCTTTATAGAAATAGCAAACAAAGTAGACCCAGATCAGACTGCTCCTATAGAAGCCGTCTGATCAGGGTCTGCTCTATTTTCTAATGGAGTTTGCTAGATCTGTTTCTTTACTTTCTAAAATGTCTTCAATGTTCCACCTTCCATATTTCATTATAACTATTTTGTCCATGAATATTCATTAGGTATTGTGTGCTTTTGACACGATATATTTTGTCAAAGCAAAAACTTCTCTTCATGTAGAAACAAAGTATTTTTATGCATTAGCAAATAGAGTAGATCCAGATCAGACGACTCCTACAGAAACCGTCTGATTAGTGTCTGCTCTGTTTGCTTTTGACACGATATAGATCTGATTCTACTGTTTTTGTCAAAGCAAACAGGGAAACGCTTCTTACCATATCTACACCTTTTTTCATAAAACACAAATTGCTTCTCTTGTGCCATAACAAAATACAAAAATTATTAATTGACAATAATTTTGATAAACTAAAATCATTATTTGTTTTCAACATCAAATTGAAATAAATACAATTAATAGCAATAAGAAAAGTCTTTATCAATCACCTAAATTTCAACTAAATGCAAACAATAAAGACCATTTTACATGACGCGCATAATAAAAATTATTAAAATAATCATGATAATAATGCTATTAAATACTTTTTTTCAATCACATAAATTAACTGCTGAAACAAACATATCATTGTTTATAGAGAAATTAATGATAAATAACACAAACTATCATTTCATTTACCTGTAGATATTTTATCAATAATTCTGCTGCATAAACCTTATAACCTGATAATTGACTATCGATATCCAGCAGTGAAATTCCCAGTGTGGCACCATAAAGAACCCAAAATACACAGCATGGGGGGTAATGGGCCAACATTCCTTTCGAAATGCCTTTAAGGTCATGGTGACCTTGACCTTGACCTAGTGACCTAAAAATCAATAGGGGTCATCTAGTCGTCATGACCAACCACCACAGCAAGTTTGAAGATCCTAAGCCAAACCCTTCAGCAGTTATTGATCGGAAACTATTTAACAAGTTAAGGTCATTGTGACCTTGACCTTTGACCTAGTGACCTCAAAAACAATAGGGGTCATCTAGTTGTCATGACCAACCACTATAGCAGGTTTGAAGATTATACGCCAAGTCGTTTGTTAGTTATCATTCGGAAACCATCGATCTACCGACCGACTGACCGACCGACATGTGCAAAGCAATATACCCCCGTTTTTTCAAAAGGGGGGTATAAAAAATATCTTGGACACATACTTAACACATATGCAATACATAATTAGCACCATTTTTTTAACACTCAATATGCAGGGACCAAGCATGTGAAACCTTTGAAAACAGTGTAGACCCAGATCAAAGGGTTCCCTCAGGAGCCAGTTTTAATTATTCATCAGATTATAGGTTAACCCTAGGTATTCTGTGGACAATTCTGAAATAATCTTTGCACAAACAGTTTGGATCCAGATGAGGTATTGAAAAACCTTCTTAGACTCATCAGGATCCAAACTGTTTGACAGTATGACTGTGTTTTTGGGGAAAATGTATAACTTTGAATTGAAGCTGACCACTGTTTTACCCTTTCCCTATGCAATATTCATGCAGAAAATAATGACATCATGAACATTTATTAGCTGAATTTTTATGATGTTAACTTTTCAAGGAAAGTTATTGCTCTGGCAAAAATTGTAGAATCAGATCTATATCACAGGTGCCCTTTGCATGCTATGTCTCAACAACAACCATCACAAATACATTATTTTTTTAATCACATGTCATAAGTACATGTATCTAAAACATACCAAAAGAATTTTATTTATTTATTCTCGAACACCCCTGCTCTATATAATAAGTAAAAGGTATTCCACTCTGGCGAAAATCTGCTAAAATATCGATGGGTTCATTCACTGCGATCGTCCTTGAAAATTTATTTGAACACCGATTTCCATAAACTGTGTCTCATTTATCAAAAAATCATCACTCTTGATGAGCAGTCATTCTCAGAATATTAACACGCTTTTACGAGTCGCAAAAGTGACAACCAACCCCTCTATGACACAGGTTGACTCTGAGGTTCGAAATAGAAATACGCTATAATTCAAGTTGAAACACCATATACTGGTCTATAAGGCACTGCCCTGGTCTGATAGCATGAATGGATATCGTGTATTTACAATTTCTTCAAATAATACTTTTCTAAAAATCTCTACAAGCTTGATATTGATATTGGTGAAGGTCATTACTTTTGGTTGTGTCAGAAAACTATCTTTTGGTACGTTTTAGATACTTATGACATGTGATTAAAAAAAATGCATTTGTGATGGAGTTGTTGTTGTTTGTGTTGTTGAGACATAGCATGCAAAGGGCACCTGTGATCTATATAATCTCAATGCTTTTGAACAAACAAGACGTAAACTGATGTTACGTGTATTTTCTATACAACACCTCATGTGTAGCTATTTGACAGCTCATTGAGCACTAAAATTAATTAACATATAATGAGACTTCAACACTTTATTCCATAAATACGCTATTTTTATGCCTTTGCAAACAGAGTAGACCTAGATCAAACGGCTAGATCAGGAATGATCTGATTTGGGTCTACTCTGTTTGCAAATGTGTTTTAATGAGGAAAGGGTTAAAATGACATAGAATGTTCAAGGTTAAATGAACGGAAATTCTGTAATACAGGGGCTAATGAGAAATCCATCTGTAATACAGGGGCTAATGAGAAACCCATCTGTAATACAGGGGCTAATGAGAAACCCATCTGTAATACAGGGCTAATGAGAAATCCATCTGTAATACAGGGGCTAATGAGAAACCCATCTGTAATACAGGGGGCTAATGAGAAACCCATCTGTAATACAGGGGCTAATGAGAAATCCATCTGTAATACAGGGGCTAATGAGAAACCCATCTGTAATACAGGGGCTAATGAGAAATCCATCTGTAATACAGGGGGCTAATGAGAAATACATCTGTAATACAGGGGCTAATGAGAAATCCATCTGTAATACAGGGGCTAATGAGAAACCCATCTGTAATACAGGGGGCTAATGAGAAATCCATCTGTAATACAGGGGCTAATGAGAAAATCCATCTGTAATACAGGGGCTAATGAGAAAAAAAATCCATCTGTAATACAGGGGCTAATGAGAAACCCATCTGTAATACAGGGGCTAATGAGAAAATCCATCTGTAATACAGGGGCTAAGGAGAAACCCATCTGTAATACAGGGGCTAAGGAGAAATCCATCTGTAATACAGGGGCTAATGTGAGAAACCCATCTGTAATACAGGGGCTAATGAGAAACCCATCTGTAATACAGGGGCTAATGAGAAATCCATCTGTAATACAGGGGCTAATGAGAAATCCATCTGTAATACAGGGGCTAATGAGAAACCCATCTGTAATACAGGGGCTAATGAGAAACCCATCTGTAATACAGGGGGCTAATGAGAAATACATCTGTAATACAGGGGCTAATGAGAAATCCATCTGTAATACAGGGGCTAATGAGAAACCCATCTGTAATACAGGGGGCTAATGAGAAATCCATCTGTAATACAGGGGCTAATGAGAAACCCATCTGTAATACAGGGGCTAATGAGAAAAAAATCCATCTGTAATACAGGGGCTAATGAGAAACCCATCTGTAATACAGGGGCTAATGAGAAAATCCATCTGTAATACAGGGGCTAAGGAGAAACCCATCTGTAATACAGGGGCTAAGGAGAAATCCATCTGTAATACAGGGGCTAATGTGAGAAACCCATCTGTAATACAGGGGCTAATGAGAAACCCATCTGTAATACAGGGGCTAATGAGAAACCCATCTGTAATACAGGGGCTAATGAGAAACCCATCTGACTCCTCTGCACTGTTTGGCATCTACAGTATCTTATAACCCAAATTGGCAAACAGTATAGACCCTGATCAGATGATGTGCTTTAACCCTTTACCTGATAATGATGCATTTTTATACATTTGCAAACAGAGTAGAACCAGGTCAGGCAGCTCATATTCGCAGCCATTTGATCAGGGTCTGCTTTGTTTGCTTATGAAGTAATAAAGATATGATTCTTTACTTTCTGCCATAGTAAAAAAACTACCTTGTTCATCATGCAACTATTTCAATTCAGCTAACTAATACGAAGGGCGTACATTAAATAATGAAAATACCTAATTTTCTCAGGTACCAAAAATATCTATAGAGGTTATTTTTCTCGATGACTGTTTTCATTATTTACTGAACACCCCCCGTATAACTGAACTTTAACATCTCAAACTCGGATAACTCAAACTTGGGGATAACTCAAACAAAATATTCAGTCCTTTCAAAACTTACAAAATACAGAATTGGTCTAAAATGTATTACTAGGCATATTTAGAAATATATGTGACAGCTTAATGCAGGTCTACAGTAATGCTGTATGCTCCTATACGAGCTTTCAGCATTACTTTAGACCTGCATTAAGGTGTGAACTTAAGCAATTATCCAGATCGAAAATCGGATAACTCAAACTTCTGTTATCTCGAATTAACATGTGTTTTCCCTTGAAGTTTGAGATATCAAAGTTTAACTGTATCTATACAGTCATTCTTTCTTAATGAATACTCCTAGGTGAATGGTTAATCCTTTACTTTCTTTGCCTTTTCCTGTAGGAGCCACCTGATCAGGGTCTGTTCTGTTTACTGATGATAAAGATATAATTCTACAGTTTCTGTCATGAAGTCATCATTTCTTACATGAATATTCATGGAGTAAAGGGTTAAATGAGTTGAGTGGTGAGGTAAATGTCAACTAATGTGAGATATCATGATGACTAAGTTTCCACACAGGAAAGCTATTAACCCTTTTTTTCATGAATATCCATGAAAGAAATAATGACATCATGAATAACAATTAGATAAATTTTCATAATGGCACATGGACACAAGAATTTCTGGCCATGGCAAAAACTGAAGAATCATATCTTGAGCAAACAAAGCAGACCCTGATCAGACGGCTCCTATAGAAGTCATCTGATCCAGATCTATTCTGTTTGCAAAGGCGCAAAAAAGCACATGTATGAAGTAGAATGTCCACCTTTTATTGCATGGGTATTCATGAAAGACATACCGTATATGCGGGATGCAAATTTCACGAATCCACCTCAAATTAAATTTTCACGTCTTTATTATTCGCGGAAACTGGGTGAAAATTAATTTTTCACGGAAACTTTGTATCTTTTTAGTAAAACAGCCATTGCAAATGGCGCTTTCAAAACTAAGGAAAGTAACTCTAAGTAACTCTGATAATCAGAGAGAAGTATATCAATTTACATGACGTTTTATAAACAAATAACATTCACTTATTTGGGCATGTTGTTTGTTTAAACAGTTTGAATAATTATCTGACACCAGTGATTGTTCACCCACATAACACTGTAATTTACCTGTGTCACAATCACTGAGCGTATGTTAGCGGATTCGGATCAAACATCCAATTCACACATCGGACTGATAGGTGTGACTTCAATATAAACACCCTTAATTACATGCAAAACTGACTTCAACTTAGCGAAAACGCAGTCAGTTCGACCTCGTCTTAAAAACTTATACAGTATAACCTCTGTTATCCGGCATCCCATGGTTCCACGTCAGTATGCCGGTTAAGAGAGGGTGTCGGTTAACAGAATTATGCCTAGATTCACAAGTTTACGTACCCAAAGATTCATTCCAGCAAGCCATTTTTTCGCTGCGAGGGGAATTCCACCATGATACTTTACAAATTACATATAAATATATACAACAGCGCTGAACCTGATCAGATAGCTCCGTTTAAAAAGGAGCCATTTGATCAGGATCTACGCTGTTTGTCTATTGTTTTTTGAACTACATGTACATGTAAAATATAGGCATAACGTGTTAAGCGTACAAACGGAAATAAACACACATGTATAAAGGGTGCGACTAAAACACAGGAACATTCATACTATATTTTATTAACAAGTTCGGATTCTAAACAGGTAAATGTATATGCGGACCATCACCGCTGGTTTTACACAATTAGCAAACAGCGTAGATCCGGACGCTAAATAATTTGGTATTGCCATTTTTTTACATGAGTACATACATGCACTTTCAATGACGATAACAATATAAATCTAAAGGACGGTCAGTTTACCCTAGGCCCATTAACGGTACTTATCACCTACCTGAATGTAAAGCGCTTACTGATCACAGGTCAGCAAACCGCCGGATAACAAGGTGTGAAAAACTGCTAATTTGCCTTTATTGGCCTGTCAAGGTATGCCGGTTAACGGTTAACAGGGGTTCCGATCAAGAGAGAGTTTGGATACATAAAACAAATAGGGAAACTGCCGGGACCAAACAGCAGTGCTGGATAACAGGGGTTTCTGGTTAAGAGGGGTGCCGATCAACAGAGGTTATACTGTATTATGAAGAATAAATAAGAAGAAAAACTAGTCAGCTGCTATTGCGATTAATTTACCGGTATCTTTGAACACTCGATTACCGACTTGGAACAAATTCTCCTCTGATACCCGTTTCTATATAACGTAATCATGCACACTGCATAAACTAAGGATATACAGGGTATGTCTAAACACCGGATATACATGTGTCAAACGGCGGTGAAGGATGTTTACGTTTTACCGTTTGTAGAAAGTTGTGGTCTGTTGTATGGGGAGAGAAGGGAAGGAATTTTTAGAGGATTATATTTACACGTGTTTGATGGACACGCAAACATAGCGAAAATTTCCTTCTCGCGAAAAAATCCACTTATACAGTAATTCATATGAATTAGATATAGGGATATATGAACACTGGAAAGTTTGATCATGGCAGAAACTGTTGAATCAGATCTATATTATTTCATAAGCCTGGACTCGAATGGACTCGAACAGGGGAAGCTAATTTAGGTCTACTCTGTCTACTCTTTAAATGTGTTAAAAGACATTTGTATAAACAGTTAATGAGCGCTTGAATGTAAGTGCTCCCTGGTTAGTTCAAAGTGTTTGTCATCACATCCCCAACTGTAGATTTGAAATTATTGGACCATATGAATAAATGTCTTCGTCAGCCAAGAAATGTAGATATAAACACACTGGTGTCGATGTTTAGAGTCCCATGCCACCATCTGTCTGGGAAATATATCACCTGTGAAAACAGACAAAATACACATCACCACCAATGGAATATACATAACAGAGCAACCGATAAAGGTGCGAACTCAAATATTGAAATCGTCCTTTCTCCACCAAACCCTATGTTGTGACCAAATTTAGAATCGTCTCGAAGAGACGATTCTAAAGAGTGGTCACAACATTGGGTTTGGTGAAGAAACAAAGAAGCTATTCTTGAAAATGTTTTAATTTACGCATCTTATCTGGACCTCTGCATGATGGATACACAGCAAAATGTAGTAACCCTTTCCCTCATATTAACGACTTTTAAAGACTCTACTAACAGAGTAGACCCAGATCAGACAACTCCTGTAAGAGCTGTCTGATCTGGGTCTGCTCTGTGTGCTAATATAATTATATAGATCTGGTCCTACAGTTTTTGTCTAAGCCAAAACGTCCTTGGTAAAGTTGACATTACATTGTGTAAAAATGGCAGTCAATTTGTTGGAAAGACTTGAGGCTTCTTAAACTTCTGAACTCTTTATGAAAGAAATAATGACATCATCAACAATGATTAGTTTGTGTTTTTATTGAATGGCATTTGAACACCGGAAATTATATGGCAATTGATAACATGGCAAATGCCACATAAACATAGGAAATTATATGGCAATTAATGACGTGGCAAATGTCATATGAACACAGGAAAATTTGGCAGTTGCAGACATTATAGAATCATACCTATATTATTTCATAAACAAACAGAGCAGACTCTGATCAGCCATCTGATCTGGGTATACTCTGTTTGCAAAGGCATAGAATAGCGTATTTATGGAATAAAGGATTAAAGTCTCATTATATGTTCATTAATTTTAGTGCTCAATGAGCTGTCAAATAGCTACACATTAGGTGTTGTATAGAAAATAACAGTTTACATCTGGATTGCGCAAAAGCTATATACGAAATTAGCACTGAACAAGCATAAAAATCTAAATTAAGCAAGTATATGATGTCAGGTGAATCACGTGACCATTGGCTGTAATTTATATTGAAATTCTGTTCTGTTTTCGCTTAGTGCAACAACAAAACAGAAAGTAGAACTGTAAAATACAAGCAACTGGTTCCCTATTCTCCATGTTCTAGGTTTAAGCAGATGATGTGTACCGAGACCAGTCTGGAACCATTGTCTTTAGTGTTCGTGTTTATTCTCTTCTGATATCAGCCTTGAATACTACTCCACCGTGCTGGGCCCCGTGTCATAGGCGGTTTATTAGTCGTCATGTTTGTTTACTTTCTTTGAGCACAGACGTCATGGGATGATCGCGTTACAGTAACTCATTTGCATTTAGTGGATGATCTGTCCAACTAGGGATTCCCGAAGTAAATCCCATTCATTTCTTAGAAATGAAACATTCTTCTAGTATCGCAACTTGTTTGCTTGTTTTAAAAACATCTTTGGTCAGAAAAGTGATGCTAAATGTAATGGGACTTTAACCCTTTACTCCATGAATATTCATGCAACAAATAACAACATCGTAAATATTAGTTAGAAAATGTAGAATAATATCTATATTATATCATATACAAACACAGACCTTCTGAAGCCATTTGATCTGAGTCTACTCAAAGGTTTGCAAATGTGTAGAAAGGTGTATTCATGGATTAAAGGGTTAAAAGGCTTTGCAGCTCATAAACAATAGGAGATTACCTCGCCTTGATTCAGAGTACACTCCAGAGGAAGGTCACTGGGGTGGAGATTATGATATTCCTCTAGCAGCCAATGAAGAGTTGTCTTGTTTGGATTAAAGGAAGGCTGCTTATGTGGTGGGTATAGAAACCATCTCTGAAAAAAAACACCCTTACAGATATTGCAATAATAAACATTACTGAACCTCAGCTTGTATTCACAACATCTATCAACTATATTGATAAACTGGAAAATGTGAGCAACTAATCTCAATATCTAAATGCCTTAACCCGTTACTTCATATAAATGCCTTTTCACGCCTTTGCAAACAGAGTAGAACCAGATCAGATGGCTCCTGATGGTCTGATGAGGATATGCACTGTTTGCTTATGAAGTAATATGCATCGAATTCTGAAGTTTCTGTCACAGCCAAACATTTCCTTGTTAATGTGTAATTATAAAACATCCATCCTATGAATATTCATGCTCTAATAAATTCTTACATTCATATTAACCCTTTACTCCATAAATACACCTTTCTACGCCTTTGCAAACAGAGTAGACCCGGATCAGATGGCTCCTATAGGAGCCGTCTGATCAGGGTCTGCTCTGTTTGCTTATGGTATAACATATATATGATCCTACAGTTTCTGCCTGTCAGAGTAAAAATATCCTGGGTTCATATGCCATTATAAAAAATAATCTAATTAATATTCATGATGTCATTATTTCTTGCATGAATATTCACGAAGGAAAGGGTTAAAGGGGGAAAGGGTAATAGATTACTCTCTTAGTTCTCACAGGCTGAACATTCACCTACTGAGTATTCATGTAAGAGAATTGTGTCCATTGGACAGGGATTGCCACATCCCTCAAACCCAAGACTAGGAATATTCCTACCTGTCAAACCAGTACACCTAACAAACCCAAGACCAGGAATATTCCTACCTGTCAAACCAGTACACCTAACAAACCCAAGACTAGGAATAGTCCTACCTGTCAAACCAGTACACCTAACAAACCCAAGACTAGGAGTATTCCTACCTGTCAAACCAGTACACCTAACAAACCCAAGACTAGGAATAGTCCTACCTGTCAAACCAGTACACCTAACAAACCCAAGACTAGGAATATTCCTACCTGTCAAACCAGTACACCTAACAAACCCAAGACTAGGAGTATTCCTACCTGTCAAACCAGTACACCTAACAAACCCAAGACTAGGAGTATTCCTACCTGTCAAACCAGTACACCTAACAAACCCAAGACTAGGAATAGTCCTACCTGCCATACCAGTACACCTAACAAACCCAAGACCAGGAATATTCCTACCTGCCAAACCAGTACACCTAACAAACCCAAGACTAGGAAATTGATACCTGTCAAACCAGTGCACCTAACACACCCAAGACTATGAATATTCCTACCTGTCAAACCAGTACACCTAACAACCCAAAGACCAGGAATACTCCTACCTGTCAAACCAGTACTCCTAACAAACCCAAGACCAGGAATATTCCTACCTGTCAAACCAGTACACCTAACAAACCCAAGACTAGGAATAGTCCTACCTGTCAAACCAGTACACCTAACAAACCCAAGACCAGGAATATTCCTACCTGTCAAACCAGTACACCTAACAAACCCAAGACTAGGAATAGTCCTACCTGTCAAACCAGTACACCTAACAAACCCAAGACTAGGAATATTCCTACCTGTCAAACCAGTACACCTAACAAACCCAAGACTAGGAATATTCCTACCTGTCAAACCAGTACACCTAACAAACCCAAGACCAGGAATATTCCTACCTGTCAAACCAGTACACCTAACAAACCCAAGACTAGGAATATTCCTACCTGCCAAACCAGTACACCTATTTACAAACCCGATTATACAAAACTTCATTCAAAACTGTCAAAAGACCCAGAGCAGAACAGTTCTAGTTTATTTCAACCCTTTACCCCATATATATACATGTATATGCCTTCTAACACCTTGCAAACAGCCAAACATAGCTAAACATTCTTGTGTTCATATGCAATTAAAGTTTGGTTTTGTTTTTATCGGGTTTTACATCAGTATTTCAGTCATATCACGATGTCCAGCTAACTACAGGTGGAGGAAGACCCCAGGGTAAAAATTGCATTGTTCCGTGCATGCCATTAAAGAAATCCATCTCATCAATATCCATGATATTTTTCTTACATGAATGTTTAACCCATTCCCTGTACTATGTTTATTACAAAATTCAATACTGAATATCCATGAACAAAATGAAATATGTAAGATGGAATATTGTAGCTATTTTAGATATTAATATTTTAGATATTAAAGAAATAGATCTATCAAATCCTTTTGGCAAAAAAAGCTACTCTGTTTGCAAATGCGTGAAAACATGTTTGTATGAGGGAAAGGGTTACAAGGTAAAGAGTTAACAAATGTGCCAGGGCTTTGAACAGTAAGTCTCCTAAAGTGACCTACCTTTCTACCAAACACCACCTCTCCAAAACCTGGACCATGAAAATGGAATGGTACACCAGTGCCAGCACCTAGAGGTACAAAGTACGGGTACAGACAAGTACGGGCACAGACAAGTAGGGATACAGACAAGTAGGGATACAGACAAGTACGGGCACAGACAAGTAGGGATACAGACAAGTACGAGCACAGACAAGTAGGGATACAGACAGGTACGGGCACAGACAAGTAGGGATACAGACAAGTACGGGCACAGACAAGTAGGGATACAGACAAGTACGGGCACAGACAAGTAGGGATACAGACAAGTACGGGCACAGACAAGTAGGGATACAGACAAGTAGGGGCACAGACAAGTAGGGATACAGACAAGTACGGGCACAGACAAGTAGGGATACAGACAAGTACGGGCACAGACAAGTAGGGATACAGACAGGTAGGGGTACAGACATAAGCCAACTAGGACAAAAGCCCACAGGACATAAGCCCACTATCTTTTGGCAAGGCGGACAACTTTTCAGACAATTTGAAGAGGAAAACTCACTTCGAATATGAATTTATATAAATATAAATGAACAATTTTAAACAAAAGAACTTACACATTAAAGCTCCTTTTCTCAACGGTAATGTTTAAATTGCATTAAGTGTATTCTTTAAATAAATACATAATTATGTTTAGCAGTGGGCTTTTGTCCTGTTGGTCTTTTGTCTTATTGGGCTTCTGTTCTAGTGGGCTTTTGTTCTAGCGGGCTTTTGTCCTGTGGACTTTTGTCCCAGATGACCTTTTTGTCCCAGTTGACTTTTATCCTAGTGGGCTTTTGTCCTAGTGGGCTTTTATCCTAGTGGGCTTTTATCCTAGTGGGCTTTTGTCCTAGTGGGCTTTTATCCTAGTGGGCTTTTATCCTAGTGGGCTTTTGTCCTAGTGGGCTTTTGTCCTAGTGGGCTTTTGTCCTACACCCACAATAGTTAACCCTTATTGGAATACAATATGTCTACCTTACTGTTAACCTCATACAAAAACCTTTTAACCCTTTCCCTGTTCAATGTTTATTTCAAATTTCAATACACATCGATAATTCATGGACAATATGAGTATAATAAAATATGGAAGGTTGAACATTGTAGTCATTTTAGAAAGTAAAGAAACAGATCTTTCAAATTCCATTAGCAAACAGAGCAGACCCTGATCAGACAGCTCCTATAGGAGTCATCTGATCTAGGTCAACTGTTTGCAAATGCATGAAAAGTGTTTATATGAAGGAAAGGGTTAACCTGATACAAAAACCTTTTAACCCTTTCCCTCATATAAATGCCTTTTCACGCCTTTGTAAGCAGAGTAGACCTGGTCAGACAGCTCGAATAGGAGCCATTTGACCAGGGTCTGCTCTGTTTGCTTATGAAATTATAGTAGATCTGATCCTTCATTTATGCCAAGACCAAACAATCCTGTGTACATATGCCAATATAAATATTCATGATGTCATTGTTTCTTATATGAATATTCAATATTTACACTTCAATATCAGTAAAGGTGTAGAACCCCCCCCCCCCCCCCCCCCCCCCCCCTCCGGAAAACTGAAAAATAACAAAGGGCAAAAACTCCAAAAATACTGAAGATAGAGTTACAAACCTTGTGCACTGCGGTCAATGTGATCTATCTATATATGAAGTTTGAAGTCAATAGCTTTTATACTTTGGAAGTTATAATCCGGACAAGCCGGACGCCGGACAACCGGACGGACATGGTGACTCCAGTATACCCTCCCCAAAACTTCGTTGGTGGGGGTATAATAATCATAATGAAATGTAGAAGGTGAACCACTGTAGCCATTTTAGAAACCAAACAAACAGATCTAACAAATTCCATTAGCAAACAGAGTAGACCCTGATCAGATGGCTCTTGTAGGAGCCATCTGATCTGGGTCTACTATGTTTGCAGATGCGTGAAAAGGTGTTTATATGAAGGAAAGGGTTAACTGATTACTCCATATATACCTTTCTACTTCTTGGCAAACAGAGTGGACCAAGATCAGATGACTCTTATCAAGGTCTGCTCTGTTAGTTTATGTAAAATATAGATCTATAGATATGTCATTATTTCATGAATATTCATGGAGTTAAGGGTTCACATTTATGTAAGAAATAATAACATATTTATTAGCTGAACTTTTCTCATGGTACATGTACACATGAATCATGGTACTGGTAAAAACTGTAGAGAAATATCTATTATTATTTCATACAGCAAAACAGAGCAGACCCTGATTACACAAATCCTACAGGATCTACGGATCTATGTCTACCCAGTTTGCAAAAGTGTGAAAGACACTTATAATATATGAAGGACAGGTTTAAGAAGGAAACTTTCATTTTTTCTTTCATCAATTTTCTTCTACAAAATTGCATCCACATAATATCATAATACTAAATACGGTACTGATTTAACCTTTTACTCCATAAATACGCTTTTCTACACTTATGCAAACAGAGTAGGCCCAGATCAGATAGTCCTGTAGGAGCCGTCTGATCAGGGTCTGCTCTGTTTGTTTATGATATAATATAGATATGATTCTACAGTTCCTACCATGGCCAAACATTCCTGTGTCCATGTGCTAGTATAACAATCAATCACATTAATATTCATGATGTCAATATTTCTTACATGAATATTCATGGAATAAAGGGTTTAATAAGATAATACATGACGGAAAGGCTGTGGATAGGTCCTGGGAGAAATTAGCGTTAACAACTCCTGTACCCATTATTTTCATTTTGCATTAACACATTCTCTCCTAGTTACCAATTTTGGCACCTCTGTAAAAGGCACATTTTGAAACCATTGTGATAAATAGAGCATTGGCTCCAAAGGGGCAAATGCTCTATTTATCACAATGGTTTCAAAACTACACAATTTTAAAATTCTCAACATCTATAGTTATGCTTCTTTTCGGTAGATTTATTCAAAGAGGTTGGGTCTAAAAATAGTCTAGGAGGAAATGAGTTAAGCAACAACATGCTTTAAAAACCCTTTGAATGTGAGAAACAAGTGTACTGGCATTTGCAAACAGAGTAGACCTAGATCAGAGGATCATCCGAATGCCTGAAACAAGTGCACTGGCATTTGCAAACAGAGCAGACCCAAGATCAGAGTAAAAAAAAAAGTCAAGTACCTAGTTATAGTCTACTTTCAGTCCGAATGACCGCTCAGCCGATTGTACATTTACTCCCCTGGCCATCGAGTCATTTGCCTACAATATTGAGTACTGCTAACATATGGCACAATCATGTAGCCGCAGTACCGGCAAGTGACCCTTACAGGTACCCATTGTAACCCCTGGGTGGAGAGGAGGTGCAGGTGGGAGACACTGAAAAGTGTCTCTGAAATTTACAGGAGGGATTGGGATTTGAACCCCGGGCCTCCGGATTGGTGGTCACGCATTACTACTAGACCACCGCACACCACAAGATAATGTGGTAAAGAGGACCCTCAGAATGCCATTAAAATGAGTACATTAGCATTTGCAAACCGAGTACACACATATCAGAGGACCTGTTGAATGCCTGAAACGAGTGCCATGGCATTTGCAAATAGAGTACAGCCATATCAGAGAGCTACAATAGGAGCCCTCCGAACTGGACAACCTCCGAACAAACAACTGTTTGTTGTTCTAAATCATTATACCCTTTCATACCAATTAGGGTACTATACCAGAAGAGAGGGGAGAAATGATGATTTTAGTACTTGTGTACACATTATTAACTGCAGCTCTGCTATACCAAATATTAAAGGGTAATTAAAGTACTACATGTATACCAATAGATAGGCGAGTTTGGTTTTGGTTTTTATCGAGTTTTAAGTCGTTTTAACAGTATTTCAGTCATATTACCACATCCAGCTAATTACAGGTGGAGGAAGACCCCAGAGGTTCTTTTGCGCATTGAAAAAATTGCATTGTTTCGTGCACAGAAGAACATCCACGTAGAACCATGGACCTGCTGCAAGCCAGCTGGAGCGTTTCCTCATATGAAAAATGCAAATGCCCAGACCGGGATTCGAATGCACAGCGGTGAGGGGCTAAGCGATTGTCAGTCGAAGACTATAACCACTCGACCACGGAGGTCCCAGTACAGAGGTGAGACTTAGTGTCCAAACACTTGGTAATAAGTGTAATTAAAGTACTATACCAGCCAGTCCAAAGCTGTAGATTCCTGTCATGTAGGGTAACTTGTATGGTGGGGCATTGTATTTGATGAACAGATCTTCCCATTCTGTGTAGTTGTTGTCACCAAACCAATAAAATGTTTCTGCAAATATATGACAAGAGTGTCTAAAACATTTGTAACCCCTTCTGGCAGAAGTGGGACAATAAAGAAGAGACAAAACCAGATAAACAGACAAACAGACAGGCAGAAACAGACAGACAGACAGAGGCACACAGACAGACAGAAAGACAGACAGTGTCAACCATGACTAATACGAAAGATAACTCTCAAGTGTCCTCATTTCCAGACGATTCCGGGCAGATAAGAATAAATATAGAAAGAAAATTAACGACTGTTTTTCATTTTATTACAAGTTTAATATCAAATTAAATTTTTCCCTTGAGCAATACATGTGCCGCAAGTAGATATCGAAACAGCTCACGGCAAACATTATTTTGATACATTTGGTTTCGGGAATAAGGGCGTCCTTTTAAATGTACTGGAAGGGCACAAATTAGCAACTAGCCAGAATCACCTACGGTAGTTCATGTATGATTGCATATTTCCGGTGCCACTGATGGGGATATTCGCCACATAAATGGGTGTAAAACAAACGATGCGCTTTACAAATTTGCGAACTATACAAGCACAAGTATGACTAATATGGCAGCTCATTTAAGAAGGTGAATGTAATGAAAGAAATCGGGATTTTAGAAAATGGCATGTGACTTTTTTTTAAGTCGAACACTCAATGAATTGAAATTGTTATCCGTTCCCCACAAACTCGACATAAAGAGAGTTGACTGTATATGAAATAATACAAATCTGATTCTACAATTCTGCCATGACCAAACTTTCCTGTGTTCATGTGCCATTATAAAAATTCATCTAATTAATATTCATTGCCATTAATTCTTACATTAATATGCATAAAGTAAGGGCTAGCCCTTTCCTAATGAACATTTATGCTTGAATAGGTTAGTTCATGAATATTCATTTACCTTTTATAACGTAAACTTTTCAAGGGTATTTTTGGCCTGGACAAAAACTCTACGATCACATATATTATCATTCCATAAGCAAATAGAGCAGACCCTGATCAGATGAATTCTACAAGAACCACCTGAACTGGGCCTACCTTGTTTGCGAACGCACAAAAAAATTTGTTTTTATGATGGAAAGTACTAATCCTTTACTCTATAAGTATGCCTTTCTACACATACATGTACTGGTCTATCAAATTAGCATTGCTATTCATTATAATCATCTCGAAGAGGCAATTCTTATGAATAGAACAAAGATATGGTGTGACAGAGAAATGTAACACATATTTTACTAATCTTTTCTAAATACATATGTACCACTCTTATATACAGCTCTGGTAAAAACCTTTGGATAGTTTTGATCCTGATCAAATGCTGTTACTCTTCACGTTATCTGTTGTAGAACACTGGGCATGTACAGCCAATCTTACCATTGCCCAACATATCCAGGGTCTGGGGTTTCATCACCTTGTCTACATAGTGTTGCAGGCTGACATCCTCTGTGAAAAGTAGGAACATAATTGAATGGAGTTGTAGGGTGGGGAAACAACAATGACACAGATGGCAAAGTAAAGCCTGTTTTAATCCATTCCCTCATAGGCTACTTTTAGACCCAACCTCTTTGAATAAATCTATCGAAAAGGAGCATTCACTAGAAAAAATGATTTCTTTTTAACTGAGTAGTTTTAAAACCATCGGATAAACAGAGCATTAATTTGTTCCTGTGGAGCAAAAGCTCCATTTATCACAAATGATTCAACACAGGGTTTGGTGGAGAAATGTGACGATTTTTGTATTTGAGTAAGCAATTTTATTTGTTGCCCTGTTCTTAGTATGCAAGGAGTCATTGTATGTGGCACAGGAACTGTAAACAAGAGCTGTCCGCAGACAGCGCGCTCCACTTTCTTTAGTGCTGGATAGTGTAGTGGAAGTCTAAGTCAGAAAGGGGAGATAACAACAGCAAAATTAACTTTAGGGTTACCTACCCTTGTGAAATGGGTCCCCCTTGTAATAGTTAATATGTATACCAAAGATGAACCAAATATCTTGGACAGTTTCTGAGACATGGACCTGAACATAAAACTTAACCAACAATGAAAATTCTAAGTCGAAAAAGGGGCATAACTATGGCAAAATTCATTTTAGGGTTACCTACCCTTGTGAAATGGGTTCCCCTTGTGATAGTGAATATGTATACCAAAGATGAACCAAATATCTTTGACAGTTTCTGAGACATGGACCTGAACATAAAACTTAACCAACAATGAAAATTCTAAGTCGAAAAAGGGGCATAACTATGGCAAAATTAATTTTAGAGTTACCTACCCTAGTGAAATGGGTTCCCCTTGTGATAGTAAACATACATACCAAATATGAACCAAATATCTTTGATGGTTTCTGAGAAAAGGACCTTAACAAAAAGGTTAACCAACGCTGACGCCGACGAGAGGGTCATGACAATAGCTCCACTTTTTGAAAAAGTGTCGCTAAAAACAGTAGACCCTGTCTTAAGCGACCATTAAAAAGAGCTCTAATTAAGGGTCTGTAAGGCAGGTGGTAGTTTAATACAGGTCAAAAGTAATGCAGAAAGCTCCTATCAGAGCTTTCTTCACTACTTTTGCCCTGCTTTAAGCTTTTTAAGATTTTTATATCCAATCAATACAAGGTCGCTGAAGACTGTACATGTATCACTTACTTTTCTCATAGGAGTGTGTATTAGCAGAACTGAGGCGAATTATCTTCTCTCCATAGGTTTGAAGCAGTCTTTCTTTCACACAATGACTCTGAAATTTCTACAAAATAAATGAACAAAAACACTTGTCAATGGAAAACAGGTACAACTACAAAAATAATATTGTGACATTAAGACACAGACCTGTGAACACAGACAATCGGTGCTACTTTGAAAAACTGTCAAACATTGAGGTGTAAATTTATCGTATTACTGACATGGTAAAACTCGGTCTGACTGCGATGTGTGTTAGATGCATGATTTAAGTCTCATCACCATTTTTTTTCGGTGAATAGGTAAATAAATGTGTACTAATTGTGTGCTCTGTGATATTCAGTGATACTTCGTGAAGAATTATGTTTTCAACACAAAGTAATTCATGAATACCGGTTTTATCGTAAATATCCAAACAACTATCTAAAAAATTTGATAAGCTAATTTCACACTGATTTGATAACCTTTTCATAATTGTCCAAAACTTTACACCATGATTACACTGCAGTACAAATATTTACTAGGTATAGCATGTTAGCCAATGCTCATTTTTTACTGTAGTGATATTCGCTTGGTTTTTAGTTGAAAGTGAGTGAGTGATTTGGGTTTAACGTCCGACCAACAGTATTTCAGTTATTTGCAGACAGCATCTGCATGAGACAGGTTATAGTGCTGCCTCACTGGAATGCCCCTGCCGCGGGCACATGGCAAGAGCACCCCACCCAGTCACATTTTCCTGACACCGGGCCGCCCAATCCTAGAACTACCCCTTTAATGTCGAGCATAGACAAGGGAGCTACTAGTACCAACTTTTAACAACTTTTGGTCTGTCACGGCTGGGGATCGAACCCACGACCTTCCGTACTGCAGGTAGACGCTCTACTACTGAGCCACGCGGCCGGTGGTTTTAGTTGTGCCTATTTCAATCATGTACATGCAAGTTACGCTAATATAATGCATATCATGTTTTCCTTTTATTAAGTCAATAAAGTTGATTAAATGAATGTTAATGAACCACACAAGTTTTTATTTAATTTCCCAACACAAATACTCTTCACATATGCTTAAATAACTGAAATATTTCTTAAAAACACAAGTGTGTGGGGCTATCGGGACTGTCATGAAGCCTTCATATGCTCGACATGAAGCCTTCATATGCTTTCAAGATTTATTTGCTTATTCAAACACATGCATTATTCAAATGAAATGATGGTCCCCGGCACTTCGAATAAACGGGGCTCGACTGTCGTCAATATTTTGTAACGAGTAACCCAGAGCCACAGATAAAAGTGCATGCCCAAATACTAAAAGAGTCCTTTCTCCACCAAACCCTATGTTGTGACCACTCTTCAGAACTGTCTCGAAGACACATACGGTTTGATGGAGAAATAAAAAAGTTATTCTTGAACATGTTTTAATTTACGTATATTATCTGGACCTATTGTAACCTATATATGTACAGCCTTATATACACTCACAACATCGAGCGCCCTAGTCAGATATTCTACAATGTCACAAGGAAGTATACATGTATCTGTTGTTATAGCCTTGCTATGTATCTGTTGTTATAGCCTTGCTATGTATCTGTTGTTATAGCCTTGCTATGTATCTGTTGTTATAGCCTTGCTATGTATCTGTTGTTATAGCCTTGCTACTACAATTTGTTACATTAATATTTATGAAGTAAAGTTTGACCCCTTTACTCCATGAATATTTATCAAGAATAATACTAATGAACTGTATTTTTATAATGACATTATGAACAAAAGCATTGTTGACCATGGCAGAAAATGCACAACCATGTCTTTCATAAGCAAACAGAGCAGACCCTGATCAGTCGGCTCCAACAGGAGGTGTTTGATCTGGGTCCACTGTTTTCAAAGGCGTAGAAAGACGTATTTATGGAGTAAAGGGTTTAAGGAGATCCAGTCATTTATTAAGTTGTTGCTTTAGAGAAGTCCCACTTAATGTACAGGAATGTGTATGTCACTTGCCAATGAATACAACTAGAAATGAGCCTAATATACAAACATATTATAAACAAGACTTCCCCCTTAAAAGAAACAACACACTGCATACCCTAGCTGGATATAAAGACAGACAAACACATGCAAATAGTACAGACTCAGATCAAACTGCTCATGAAGGATCTGTTAGGTCAGGGTCTACACTACTTGCTACTATGTCAGTCCAATGTAAAATTTTCAAAATGGTGCCAAAATGTTCTTGTTCAGCCCTACATTGTAAGATAGATGGAATGGGGAGATTGGTTGTCTGAATATTTAACTTTTTTCTGAGATTATTTCCCATTCATTGTACAGGATTATGAAACACATGCACTACAAGTTGAGATAATACATACACTATTATCTGTCACTCCTTTTAAGATGACTGGTTTAGCATAGGCAAAGCTGCAAAGAAAACAAAGAATCCTAAAAGTACTCCTACGTCATGAAAAGAGGACAATTAATCCTTCACTCCATGACTATTCATGTAAGAAATCATGCATTTATGAATATTAATAAGCTGAATTATGTACACATGAAAAATTTGGCCAAAGCAGAAACTGCAGATTCAGGTTTATGTTATTCCTTAAGCAAGTAGAACAGACTCTGATCAGATTGCGCCAACAGGAGCCGTCTGATCTGGGTCTACTCTGTTTACAAAGTTGTTAAAAGGCTCAGTAAAACATGCTTCATATCACTCTTTCTGAATGGCAATTCTAATGAGTAGTAGCATGATAGGCAGAATTGGCCGACAACAGAACAGTAGGCCTCTTGTATACAGCTCTAATGCAGACAGTGTAGACTCAGGAAATATGCCACATTAACAGAATGCATCACGTGATAAGTGTCTTACCTCAGCAGTACCTTAATACTTTACACCATTAGATGCCTTTTGGCAGCTTTGGGAACAGAGTATATCCAGATCAGGAGACTTCTGATCTGGGTCTGATCTGTTTGCCAATGAAATAATATATACATGTAATTTAGATCAATTAATAACACGGTTTATGCCATGGTAACTATTTACTTGTTCATGAAGCCTTTCAAGAAATTACATTGTATCAAACTTAATATAACTTATGTCATTATTTTTTCATGAATGTTCATGGGGCAAAGGGTATAATGATGTTAAAAACAGTGCAGACTTTGAATCAGGCCTTTTTCTGTCAAAATTTGGGAAAAATATATTTTAATAATTGGGAATTTTTTCATGTGTAAACTCAATGATTTAGAAGGCATTTTTCGTCCCATTTTAATTTCTGTTGCATTTTTAGCATTTTTATCATGATTTGGTCACTATTGGGATTTTTTCCCAAAATTGGGAAAAATGTTACCTGTTTTGCATTGGGAATAGGTCCTTTAGGCCATTCTTCCATATGTTATTTTTAGACTCAACCTCTTTGAATGAATCTACCCAAAAGGAGCATTTACTAGAGAAAAGTAACATTTTAGAATTTTGTATTTTGAAACCATTGTGATAAATAGAGCCAAAAACTCTATTTATCACAATGGTTTCAAGAAGTGGTTATTACACAGGCATAGAAATGCATATTTATGGAGGAAAGGGTTAAAAGGACCTGTGTATACATGTACACCAGCAAAAAGGCCTGTTGACCAGCCATTGCATTCAACTGAGATAGCTGACCTGGGTATACACTGCTTGCATAATATCCACACACTATTTTTTACATGATGTCAATCAAACCAGTACTGGCTCTATACATACTTCTAATTCTTAGAAATTAGCTTATTAACTCAATACCTCATGAGCTAATTTTAGATCCAAACTCTTTGAATTAACTCTAGCAAAAGAGAGCATTTACTAGAGAAAAATATTTTTTTAGAATTGTTTAGTTTTTAAACCATTGTGATAAATAGGGCAGTTGCTCCTATGGCATTTATAAATGCTCTATTAATCACAATGGTTTCAAAAAGTCACTTTTACAGAGGCACCAAAAGGCGTTAGTATGATGGAATGGGTTAAGTGTGTAGACACATATACAGTAAAACCTCTCTATAACGGCCACTAAATTTTGTTCATTAATTGGTATTTAGGGCAGGTGGCTGCTTAAAGCAAGGTGAAAGTGAAACAGAACGCTCCTATAGGAGCGTTCTGTTCCACTTTCACCTTGCTTCAAGCAGCCACCTGCCTTTAACGCAAAATACTTGATGTAATTAGTGGCCGTTATAGAGAGGTTTTACTGTACTCCCCACCCACTTAACATTTATAAAGAAACATTAAAATGCACACTGTAAAAGTTTTATTGTAGACACACAATCATCAGCCTAATTGATACAAGCTGGTCAGTGATTCTAAGACTCTTATTTATGATTAATCATCACATGAAAAGCTTATCTGTAATGTGTGTCAACATGACGAATAAAGTCAACATGGACCACAGAATTTATTGCTGTTGAGAAATGAATTTAATTAATGAAATTTCTTGATACAGAATTTGTTAACATCTTATCATTGGAAGAAAAGTTTTGTGTCAAACTAACTTAAGGAGAGTAACAATTCCTGGGGCAAACCAGTTAATTCCATTAACTTACCTGTCTATAAATTGTTGCTGCGTAAGTTTTGTATGTTTAAAGTCAATGACATCTATGTTGCATGGTCCTGGATAAGCATACAACTTGGATTCATCAGTCTCCCTGTATATGGTATACCATAATTATGAAAAATATATCATAAAGACTGTAAACAATATATCATAAAGACTGTAAACAATTTCATTTTAACCCTTTCCTTCATATACCATATTTGATAGAATATAAGACCCACTTTTTACCACAGGTTTTGATAATTTATACAAGCTTTTTCACCAATTTGTAAACAGAGTAGACCTGGTAGGAGCTGTCTGATCAGGGTCTACTCTGTTTACTTATGGTATATTATAGGTCTGATTCTACAGTTTCAGTCTGAGCCAAAATATCCTGTGTTCATATGCCATTCTGAAAATTAATCTAATTAATACCGGTATTCATGACATCATTATTTCTTGCTGGAATATTGAACAGGGAAAGGGTTAAAACAAAGGGCTCTTTTGGTGCCAATGCTCTTCTGGCCACCAACTCGAGAGGCCTGGGAGGAGGAAGGCGAAAATGCAGCCGACGGCCCAAACTTTCTGTTTTTCTTTCTTTGATTTGTCCCAACTCACTTTCCTTTCTCTCTTTTCTTTTGTCTTGAAGTAATTTCCCATCGCTAAAAAGTCAGGAATGACTGTGACGATGTAACACGTTACGTAGATGTAGATTTCTCCCACCCTAAGTTCGGAATACTCAGTGATTTTCTGCATACGACTCATGTGTGAAAGTGGTCACATGACATGGAAGAAACAAGTTTCTCCCACCCTCAATTGGGAATACTCTGTGATTTTCTGCAAACGGCTCATGTAAGAATGATGTCACATGACATAGAAGATACACATATTTTCGATGTCACATGAGTATAACAGTGACGTCAACAATGACGTCAGAATATGCTTATGATGTGTAGTTTCATGCAGAAAAAAAACGCCGAAACTAAATGACGTTGTAACTTGTAACAGTTATTTTTGTGTTGTTTCAATAATCTTAGCCATTTATTTATAGATTCAAGAAAAATAACAAAAAAAACCCAATCTCATCCAGTAAATTTGAGCAGTTTTTAACATTGTTCTTCCGCTCAAGAAATACAGCGACCCAATTACTCAAGTTCAAGGGTTAAATCAGAGACATACATACATTATGGTGTGTACTCACTATGTAGTTTCATGCAGAAAATAACGCCGAAAATAAACAATGTTGTTACCGTTATTTTAGTGTTGTCTCAATCATCTGAGCCACTTATTTACAGATTCATGATTGAAAAATAATGGAAAAAAAAGACATCAGATAAAGTTGAGCGGTTTTTAACTAACTAAAATATAGAGCAGCCCAATTATATACTCAAGTTCATGCGTTGCTCAGTAATTTTAGCATTATATTTTAAGGAAACGGAATTCCACTGGCTGACATACTTTCATTTTTCGGTACATACTTAATTGTAGCATGGTCTCACCGTCTATCGAACCTCTTAACCTTTGACCAGGAACAGAAAACGTTTACCGTGAATATTGAAGAAAACAAGAGGGTCGTCACGGGTGACAAATGCCCCCAAAGTGTTTGACACCGAAATGCATTTTGGTGGAAAAACAATACAATGTAATGCAGGTGTAACATGAAATTTTGATGCTGTTAAAAATGACACAGGAGTCAGTTCTTAACATTAGAAACAGAACCTTTGACGATTATGATAGCTAAGAAAAGAGCCAAGCGTCAAAACTTAGTTAAAAAGGACCCTAAGTCATTCTCAACGTTAAAAAGGACCCTGGGTTGATTGTCAACGTTTAAGGTATAGGAGATATGCTCTGGACAAGCTTTTTGTATCTGGTAAGATATAGGAGATATGCTCCGGACTGTAAAATTGAGGTCAAAGGTCAAGGTCAAGGTCAGTGATCTGAAAATGGTACATGACTCTCCCCCATCCCAAGATGAACTCACAAACCAAATTTGGATTCCGTAGCTGGTAAGGTATAGGAGAAATGCTCCAGACAAGCTTTGTGTAAAATCTAGGTCAAAGGTCAAGGTCACAGTGACCTGAAAATGGTACGCGACACACCGCCATCCCAAGATAAACTCACACATTAAATTTGGAATCCGCAGCTGGTAAGGTATAAGAGATATTCTCTGGACAACCTTTTTTGTAAAATCGAGGTCGAAGGTCAAGGTCAAGGTCACAGTGACCTGAAAATGGTACGCGACACTCCGCCATCTGAAGGTGATCTCACAAACCAAATTTGGAATCCGTATCTGGTAAGGTATAGGAGATATGCTCTGGACAAGCTTTTTGTAAAATCGGTCAAGGTCAAGGTCAAGGTTAAGGTCATAGTGACCTGGAAATGGTACATGACATTCCGCCATCCCAAGATGAACTCACACACCAAATTTGGAATCTGTAGCTGGTAAGGTAAAGGAGATATGCTCCGGACAAGCTTTTTGTAAAATCGGTCAAAGGTCATGGTCAAGGTCACAGTGATCTGAAAATGGTATGCGACACTCCTCCATCCAAAGATGAACTCACACACCAAATTTGGAATCCTTAGCTGGTAAGGAATAGGAGATATACTCCGGACAAGCTTTTTGTAGCTGGTAAGGTATAAGCGGTTTTTAAAATCGAGGTCAAAGGTCAAGGTCAAGGTCACAGTGACCTGAAAATGGTACGCGACACTCCGCCATCCCAAGATGAACTCACACACCAAATTTGGAATCTGTAGCTGGTAAGGTAAAGGAGATATGCTCCGGACAAGCTTTTTGTAAAATCGGTCAAAGGTCATGGTCAAGGTCACAGTGATCTGAAAATGGTACGCGACACTCCCCCATCCCAAGATGAACTCACACACCAAATTTGGTATCCGTAGCTGATGTGACAAAGGAAATATACTCCGGACAAAAGGTACACACACCCACACACCCACCCACACACCCACCCACCCACACACCCACCCACCCACACACCCACACACACACACACCCACACACGCACGGTGCGATCACTATATGCCGCCAAAGCTAGGATAAAAATAAATCAGCAGTTCAAAATAATCTTTTATACATACCTTGAAACAATAAAGTAATTTTATTCTCATCTATTAATCCCCAAACAATCCAGTGTTCCCCACCACCCGCATAACAAAAACAAAAATGGCTCCCAGAAAAATATCACCTGCTTATCGAACCTTTATTTTAGAAATTGTTTACTGTAACATAATACTCATAGTCATGTGATTTCATCATGGGCATATGACCTTTGCATAAGCTGAAGGGGTCAGAGCTGTCAAACATTTTCAATGTGGTACACTTTTCAATTTAAGTTGATATTCTATAATGTATTAAGAGTTTTCTCATGTTTAGCATAGCTGAAGCCAATGAAGGAAAAATAAACTGTATTGACCTGTTTAAGTATGACGCATATTTCGTTTTTAAAGCTACGAGGCGTTTTTACAGACAAAGCAACGGTACTCATGATTTTATAACGTAGTGTGCACTTGCGCATGCATAAAAACACAAAAAAATTAAAGGTTCAAAAAACAGGTGGGGTTCGATAGAAGGCGAGTCTATGATATGTACTTTAAAAACGCGCATTTGTTGGAGATGTGGATGTCTTAACACATATTGCGGCCAGAAGATCAACTGCAAATTTACACCGAAATGGAGGGGCATTACTGTTACAAGGCTATCTAGATCTTCTCATTATTTTCTGGAGAAAAAAAACATCCACCATTTGTTAATTCATGAAGCAGTGATCTTTTTACAAATTTTCTTGCACGAGTCCTGGGACTCAATAAATTGCAAATCTGCCAGTCCCCAAATTTAAAGAACGAGTGCAAATCGAGGGCTTGGTGCAAAACTATTCTAACTCCTTCACAAAGTGAAGGAGTTAGAATAGTTTTGCACCAAGCCCTCGAAATATTCTATGAAAATACATTAAAGCACTCAGTCAAAGGTATTTGTAAAACTGGTTTTCGTATATTAATAGCTGATGAATAACTGGGTACTGATTATAATTAAGATAATAATAAAACTTCAAAATTAAATTTTGTTAGAAATTTCAATGCATTATTGGGACTCGCATAATTTGAAACTTTGCATCCCTAGAGATTTTTGTGAGTACAGGACTCAGGACCTGTAAAAAAATCACTGATGAAGGATAGAAATATCTTACCTTCAGGATCATAAATTCAAGAAAGGTCTCGGCCTTCCTGGAATTTTCTGATCCTCGTGCGAGATATTTCGGCAATATGCTGGAATAGCACAGCAACATCCAGGATTGAGTGTATACTTAATTTGAACATTGATTTCTTGTGCGTATATATATCTGTGTTTTACTGTTTTGTATTTTGTGTGAAATGCTTTTGTTTGAGGACCTCAAGGTAGATCAGTCATTACAAAGACCTATGATAACATCATAGGTCTTTGGTCATTATGACTAATTGAGCTACGTTAAAGTCTTTCATTCATTCAATGTCAATAGTGGCATTGTCACAGGTGTTCCGATTCATTCCGGGGTGAAGGGCTATTCTAGGATATTGCCGATATTTCTATCTTCCATGAATACTCATGGTGTATTCTTATAATCTTACAGCAATATTAAATTTTGATGGGTCGCGAAAACTAATGACACTTCAAATAGTTTCCATTTTCTGAAATAACATATAATCTTACCATCCTCCTAATGGCGTATCTTTAGAACAAACAAAAATAAGTAGCGTAAACGAGATGATAGCGTGCAACATCGGGATAGTTTGATGTAGATTTTAAAAACAGGACCATCTGTGTCGTTTTTCTGTTTTAGAGTGATCTCCCTTTGCAAATAAAACCTCGTCATATTCAACCGGTGATACTGAACCACGTCACATTTGCGGTCATGTTAAGTATAGGTTAGAGCTTATAAACTGTTGTCTTCGAAAATAAGACGGCCGATAACGCGAGCGAAGCGAAGCGTTTTAGGCCGTCTTATTTTCGAAGACTGCAGTTTATAAGCTCTAACCGATTTAGTGATTGCCCTACTTTTCAACAGGCCGAGTTTATAAGCCCCGCCCACTGAGCAATGACAAACTTATATATAGTCACGTGATTATGGTACATCTAAACCCACATCCGTTTATGCAAAATACTCAGAAAACCCACCAATCAAACTAACGTCGTCTTTGTTAATTTGCTCACGTGCTTATGTTTTGAAAATCCTACACAGTGAAACTGGTTTCGCGCCTTTTTCTTGTAAACATTGCCTTATTTGGCTTTGTCACGTAATCAAATATTCCCCATCTGTGTGTAAAACATCTTTTACATAATTTTTCTGGAGTCCAAATAATAATGGCTGACAACAATGTGTCTTTTGACCTGCTATCTGGCACCGAGCTAGCAGACTGATAACCCTTTACCTTATAGTAAGTGACGTCTGTGGACCACTTTGCAAGCCGAGAAGACCCAGATTAGAAGATCCTATGCTGTCTGATCAGGGTCTACTCGGTTTACACAGATTTAAATCTTCACTGCTACCGAAACCAAATATAATACAGCTTATTAATATTAAGCATTCATTATGGGCAGATTTATTACTGAAATAAGAATAAACAGGTGAAGGCTTAAATTTAAAAGATTACAGGGAAGGGATTACGGTTTCAAATAGAATCTAGATCTACAGGTTTTTCTTATTTCCTGATTTATTTGCTTATTTACATTAGTCATTTTTCAACAATCCTGCTTCAATGGGTGGGGTGTTTCTCGGTTTATTTTGACTTTTTTAGTCCACGGTAGCCCAATTACTAGATCTATAATTCTGCCTCTCAGTTGTTTTCATACAGTCTTTCTCTCCACGGTCTACACACATGAACACACTTGCACTTGTGTGTACACTCGTTCGCGTGTCGATAACGTCATAACATAGCAACTCGTTTTGCCTAGTAGTGGGCGGAGTTTTGTTGCACATGCGCACTGGAAGGTTTGTCTTCGAAAGTTAGAGTCGATTTTATAAAATTTATGAGGATTTGAGTCTGAAAAATGTCAAGAATACGGCTCGTTGATTGGATGGAAAAGTAGGGCAATCACTAATTATAAATAGGCACAGCCTATAAGCGAGCACAGCTGCCAAACGTTTTCAACTAAATAAAGTGAAAGCATAACACCAAATATATGGCGAAATTGATGATTTATACACCAGATATAGATGAAATTAGTAACAGCAATTATAACTCTCTAAAGGTAACAGAACAATAAACGAATACAGAACACCTTGATAAAAGTTGAAAGCGCAACTTCAAATAATAAACTTAAACCAACAATCTCTTACTTTTCTTTAATACATATCCAAGTCGTAAAGTGGTTGATAGATCTACTTTTGGTCCAAGACTGTGACATCTTATTCATGTAGTTCATGTAGAATCGAGGCCAGATGCATCTATGATGCATAAGCTTTGCAGCTTCTTCGGCCCATTTGTATTTGTTCTCTTCAGTTGAATTTTATTATACCGGTTCCAGTAATGTCCTTTATTGTTCACTTCACTTGCATGAATATCAGTTCTGTTCATTTCATATTTTAACATATATACACTGCCCGTTCACTAATAGTGAACATTGATTTTCACATCCGTTTCATATTTACACATACTACTCACAGTTCCTTACAGTTTTATTGTCTTTAATCACTGTCGACACTTCACTTATATGGGTAATAGCACTCGGCATCAAACTTATTAGCTTTGTTGGTGGCCCCCCAGTGCCCATTCAGCTTTGATTTAAAAATATTCAATGAGGGTGCCTGAACAACACTGTTAGGGAGAGAGTTCCAGAGGTCTATTACCCTATGGCTAAAAGTACCCTTTCTCTGTTCTGTTCTAGCCCTAGGCTTACGGAGTTTCATATCGTTACCCCTTGTTCTACTACCCTCTTTTACCAATAGCAGGGTGGCAGATGTTTTGTCCAAACCTTTCAGAAGTTTGAATGCCTGAATTACATCTGCTCTGTCCCTCCTGTACTCCAGGGTCGGAATGCCGAGATACTTTAACCTCTCACTGTAGCTTAAACCTCTCAAACTTATGAGCATTCTAGTGGCTCTTCTCTGAACATTTTCTAGAGCAATACTATACTTTTTGTAATGTGGGGTCCATATTACAGATGCATATTCAAGGTGCGGCCTTACTAGTGCCTTATACAAGTGGAGGAACACATCCTTAGAGACATATGTAAAAGTTTTAGCTATCAAACCTAGAATGCAGTTAGCTTTCTTTATTTTTGTGTAAATATGATCATTGAATTTTATCTGGTTATCAAATAGTACTCCTAGGTCTTTTTCTGAATTTACTCTTTCAATCCTATCCACCCTGTTGTCATCAGTTTTCATAAAGAATTCACTGGCATATGTTTTCCCTATGTGCATAGACTTACATTTCTTTATATTGAAAATCATCTGCCATTTGTCTGACCAGTGACATGCATCAAATAAACTATTTTGTAATTTTTCCTCTTCATTACTGTTCTCATTTATCGAATACAGCTTTGTATCGTCTGCAAACAATTTGATTGTGCATTCCACTGCATCTGGTAGATCGTTAATGTAAATAAGAAACAATAGCGGACCCAATACGCTACCCTGGGGAACCCCACTAGTAACTCTTTGCCATGATGACTTCGAACCCCCAATGATTACTCTCTGCCATCTACTATCAAGGAAGTCTTCCAACCACATATATATTTTCCCTTTTATTCCTATGCTTTTCACTTTTTCCAAGAGTCTTTTATGTGGTACTTTATCGAAGGCTGCTTTAAAATCTAAATATATTATATTAATGTCTTTATTCTCATCTATTGCTTTTGACCATTCCTCAATACACTCTAATAACTGAGTTACGCAGGATCTATGTTTCCTAAAGCCATGTTGGTATATAGATAATAGATTATGCCTTTCCAAAAAGTCCATTATTTCGTTCCTTATTATCTTCTCTAGAATCCTACAGCATATTGAAGTAACACTTATCGGTCTATAATTTCCTACACTCTTTTTTTTACCTGCCTTAAATATTGTACTAACATTCGCCCTTTTCCATTCGTTTGGGAGCTTACCTTCTTCAATTGATTTTGTAAAAATCCTATACAAAGGTTTCACTATTGAATGTCTACTTTCATATATGACCCTAGGATGGAAACCATCTGGTCCTTGAGCTTTATTTGGATTTATCTGTTGTATCACTTCTGAAACTGTTTCCTCAGTTAATATCAATACGGACAATTCCTTATCCGTTTTATCCGCCACCTTCGGAACTATAGGGTTCTCATCAGTAAATATTGATACAAAATGCATATTAAAGGCATCCGCTATTGCCCCATCTTCTTGTAGTACTGCCCCATTAATTTCTATTACATCCACTCCGGAGGGAGTCCTGGTTTTAGTTCTAACATATTTCCAGAATTGTTTTGGGTTTCCCTTTATATTCTCAGCAATGTTCTTTTCATATTTGTATTTAGATTTCTTCAAATGAGAGCTTACTCTATTTCTAGCTACTTTATACTCATTATAGGTCAGATGGTTGCTACAGTGCAAATATTTCACCCATTTCGGACGTTTATTTCTTATTGCCGACCTGGTTTCACTGTCCACATACGGGTTCTTATGCCTTACAGAGTTTTTACTTAATGGTATATTTTGCTCTATAATAATGGAAAGTTGCTCTGCAAAGAACTCCCAAGCCATTTGAACCCCCATGTCGTCCAGTACATCCCATCTTATTTTCTGGATTTGACCAGACAGTGACTCATAGTCACCTCTATTATACTGATACTTAGGCGCAGTATTTTTTCTGCAATTTGATTTGGTTGTCAGTTCACATTCTAAAACAACATGGTCGCTTTTGCCTATCCCTGGTCTATAAATGATTTCTTCAACCATGTTTTCTTCATTAGTCAAAATTAGATCTAATAATGATGGTTTATTACCTTCTCTAAACCTGGTGAATTCCTTTACATGTTGGTATAAATACAGATCTTTCAATCCTTCTAAAAATTTAAATTCCATTTGGTCAGTTCCCTTTATCGTTGACCATAAATCCCAGTCAATATCTTTAAAGTTAAAATCCCCTACAATCATTATCCCTAAGTGTTTAGATTTAACTGCTTCCCTAAGTAGCTGCAATAATTTTGCATTATTGACGTTATCACTATTTGGACTTCTGTATATACATCCTATCAACATACTTTCATTATCTGGCATTCTAATCTCAGTCCAGACTGATTCTTTAAAATCACAATCAAAAACAGTAAAAATTTGGCTGATGTTGTGTGTTTCAGACTTATATTTATAAGTGACTGTCCTACTGCAATTTATTTAATGTATGTTTAATTGGTTAGTGATGATCATGTCACCCACCATACTATGTTGATTTTAAAAAAAATGGCTTTAACTGAACCTTGGCAATAAGACAAGTACTGTAACATTAACGTGAAATAGTTGTTAAATATTGTAATATAATGTGAAATAGTTTTGTATCATGGTTAGCGACGATCAAGTCACCCACCAATTTTTTACAAGTTGAATGTTGTAATATATCAGTGAAATAGAAGTTTGTGTATTAGTTAGCGACGTTCATGTCACCCACTAATTTTCACAAGTAAAATAAGAAACTCATAATGCTGCGATGTGATGTTTAAATTATTGACATAGTCTAAATCACAAGACTGTAGATCAGCGATATTAACTATTTCCTCCATTGCCAGAAGGGCATTACATGTATAATGTAATACTGCTTAAAACAAGCTGAAATTAAGGTTTGGTAATGCTTAAAGCAAGATGACAAGAAACCAGAAAGCTCCTTTCAAGGAGCTTTCTACGTTACTCTCATCACGATTTAAGCTGCCATCAGATCTGTATTCGACATCATCAGTAAATGTTAATTGTAAAAAATATAGTAAAGGTGTCATATGTGTTAAATATGCATAGGAAAGGGTTAAAATGGCAAGACAAGCTGTGTGTTAGTTGTGGTATATTTGCATGTACACCAGGTACATTGAGGTGCATTGAGATAGAAACATGCAGAAAACAGAAGATATTGATAGAGCTGTTGTGTTAGTAACTTAATGTCAATTGATGCTAATGATGGTGATGATAGACTTTGAAGTCACTGGATAGGTCAATAGGATAAGGACAATACTGTGTGCATGCATATACATGTATTTATTAACACATACAACATAATGTTTAGCTATTTCCTATTTAGCATGGAGGAAAGGGTTAAACATTTGAACTATGTGTTACACGTGCATACAGTATATCTTAGGGGTAGTTAAAAGCTATTTTCGTTTGAAATCCCATGAATCAGAATCATTTTCATCATTAAAATTGTAATCAATAGCGCAGCAGCATTATCAGCAGCAGCAACATCTTGCAGGGAAGAAGGACAACTTAAGTCATTCTGAACTGTCTTGCAAACAATGGAAAACCACTTGTAAGTTAGCCAGTGATCAGGATGAACTTCATCATACATATATGAACATAACTTCAAAAGTAAATTTTCTACATTTTTTAGAATTGTTTTCTGGATGTCTCTATCCCATCTGATTGTTGGTAGATTGTGCTGGGTGTTTATGTGTGATATTTTTGTATTTATTTGTTTTATGTCCTTCGAAAGATTTTTGTTTAGTGTGTATTTCAGTGTCAGAGAATTGGCTTGAATGAAATTTGCTGTGCTTGTTTTTGAATTCTTTCTATTTCTGAAGTGATGCTGGTGGTATGCTCCCAACCTTTAAAGTTGTGATGTCTGTGTTATAAAATGATGTTGCTAAGCCTTCAAGTTGTTCAATTATGTTATTAACTTTCTGTGTAGAATGATTGTAAATAGAGGATATGTCTTCAAGGCTGTAGATCTATGTCTGGGATGTTAGATGTGTGTGAGACGGACAGACAGAATGATTTTTGTAAACCAGTAGGCCTATTTAAAGAAGTCAGACAGACAGGCTGATTTATGTAAAACAGTATTTAAAGGACAGAAAGACTACGAAACTTAAACAGTACACTGACAGACAGACCTGCAGACAGACAGACTACTCTAGCCGGAAAGAACAAGTCAGATTTATCTATCTATCTCTGTGTACTGCCAACCCCTCTCTCGAGTGTTATAGGCAGGAAAAGGTGCACGTCGGAACTGTTAGTAGCAAAAGGTGATAGGGATAAGAACCTGGTAATGAGTATTTTCAGGTCAGTGAGAGACATGAACAAGGTTCAAGTCATAGATAAAATATTAGCATATTAGTGAGATGTGAAAAAGATTAAAAGTAAAAACACTAGTATGTAACTAATACTGCATCCTCACCACTGCCTGCCTGAATTGGTCAAGGTCAGGCAGGGTTGCGATGTTACAGGGAAGCTGGTTCCAAAGGGTAATACAATGGGGAAAGAATGAGAATTTGCGGTAGTCTGATGGTTTGATTTCACCAAGATTTAAGCTATTTTGGTTCAAAATGTAAACAATTCTACGTTGCCGTAGATCAAGTTCTTTATAAAATCTCAGTGATATACATTCGTTTGCATGTTTCACTCACATATTTATTTAAGCAATCGGCATTTGTTTAAGTAGGTCAAATTTACGAAAACCGCTTACACCGTCGAAAACACCCTACGCCGGGATAAATATCTAGATGTAGATCTAATTCAAATAATGTGATGTTTTGTATTGACAACTGATTCAAATGAAAGAAAATTAAATAATCAATGTCTAAATTACTCACATATATACAAAGTTATTGACAGTAGGAACCGGAAGAGTAACACAGCTGAGCCCTGTAGACAAAATGCACTTCAGACGATAAATGGAAGTCATGTGACCACAACTACGTCACTTACAAGTGGATAATACGTCATCAGATTTGACACACATACACTCGGCCTTTTCCGCTAACTGGATCTCGGACGGAGATGTTTACCGAACGGAAAACATTAATTTTCTGGTAAATAAATAGCGATTCAAATAGTTATATCTAAATCTACACCGAAACGAAATGCAAGTTACAATTTAGTAAGTTTTAGAAAATCGATTTTCTTCGTAGACAAACGTTGTTGCGATTTGTGTTGACTGTCGGGTATTGAGGACCAATCGTAACTACTCGCTGTATTCCGTCAGAGTTCGGAATATAGGAATCACTCGGAACACCTCGGCTATTTCGAGGTGTTCCGATTGATGAATGGATCAAACCGGAAGCGAAAAAATCGGTACAACCGATTCCAGGTTAACAATGTACAGCTTAGAGAACCAAAATTATATCCTACGCGTTACCATAGAGCTCACTTCGTTCGCAAGAATGGCCTTCGGCCATTCTTGCGAGCTGTGCTCGCTATTAATATGAAATAGGCACAGCCTATAAGCGAGCACAGCTGCCAAACGCATTCAACTAAATTTAAAGTGAAAGCATAACACCAAATATATGGTGAATTTGATGATTTATACACCAGATACAGATGAAATTAGTAACAGCAATTATAACTCTCTAAAAGTAACAGAACAATAAACAAATACAGTAAACCTTGATAAAAGTTGAAAGCGCAACTTCAAATAACAAACTTAAACCAACAATCTCTTACTTTTCTTTAATACATATCCAAGTCGTAAAGTGGTTGATAGATCTACTTTTGGTCCAAGACTGCGACATCTTATTGGGTGATGTTGTGTGTTTCAGACTTATATAAGTGACTGTCCTACTTCAATTTATTTAATGTATGTTTAATTGGTTAGCGACGATCATGTCACCCACCATACTATGTTGATTTAAAAAAAATGGCTTTAACTGAACCTTGGCAATAAGACAAGTACTGTAATATTAACGTGAAATAGTTGTGTATTGGTTAGCGATGTTCATGTCACCCACCATACTTCATTCAATTTCTTATAAACAAAATACTACAGTTAGTAATAAAATGTATATATATTAGCAATATATATATGTTAAATATTGTAATATAATGTCAAATAGTTGTGTATCATGGTTAGCGACGATCAAGTCATCCACAAATTTTTTACAAGTTGAATGTTGTAATATATCAGTGAAATAGAACTTTGTGTATTGGTTAGCAACGTTCATGCCACCTACCAATTTTTACAAGTAAAATAAGAAACTCATAATGCTGCGATGTGATGTTTAGATTATTGACATAGTCTAAATCACAAGACAGTAGATTAGCGATATTAACCCTTTCCTCCATTGCCAGAAGGGCATTACATGTATAATGTAATACTGCTTAAAGCAAGCTGAAATTAAGGTTTGGTAATGCTTAAAGCAAGATGACAAGAAACCAGAAAGCTCAAGGAGCTTTCTGTGTTACTTTCATCATGATTTAAGCTTCCATCAGATCTGAATTGCCATCATCAGTAAATATTATTTGTAAAAAATATAGTGAAGGTGTCATATGGTGTTAAATATGCAGAGGAAAGGGTTAAAATGGCAAGACAAGCTGTGTGTTAGTTGTGGTATATTTGCATGTTCACCAGGTACATTTAGGTGCATTGAGATAGAAACATGCAGAAAACAGAAGATAATGATAGAGCTATTGATGCTAATGATGGTGATGATAGACTTTGAAGTTACTGGATAGGTCAATAGGATAAGGACAATTACTGTGTGCATGCATATACATCTATTTATTAACACATACAACATAATGTTTAGCTATTTCCTATTTAGTATGGAGGAAAGGGAACATTTGAACACATTTGAATTTGTGTAACACATGCATACAGTATATCTTAGGGGTAGTTAAAAGCTATTTTCGTTTGAAATCCCATGAATCAGAATCATTTTCATCATTAAAATTGTAATCAATAGCATCATCATCATCAGCAGCAGCTACATCTTGCAGGGAAGAAGGACAACTTAAGTCATTCTTAACTGTCTTGCAAACAATGGAAAACCACTTGTAAGTTAGCCAGTGATCAGGATGAACTCCATCATACATATATGAACATAACTTCATAAGTAAACTTTCTACATTTTTTAGAACGTTGGGCATGCCTCCCTCGTTTTTTTGTGCTTGTTTTCTGGGTGTCTCTATCCCATCTGATTGTTGGTAGATTGTGCTGAGTGTTTATGTGTGATATTTTTGTATCTATATGTTTTATGTCCTCTTCTAAAGATTTTTGTTTAGTGTGTATTTCAGTGTCAGAGAATTGGCTTGAATGAAATTTGCTGTGCTTGTTTTTTTAATTCTGTCTATTTCTGAAGTGATGCTGGTGGTATGCTCCCAGCATTTAAAGTTGTGATGTCTGTGTTAAATGATGTTTACTAAGCCTTCAAGTTGTTCAATTATGTTATTAACTTTCTGTGTAGAATGATTGTAAATAGAGAATATGTCTTCAAGGCTGTAGATCTATGTCTGGGATGTTAGATGTGGTTGTGTGTGAGACAGACAGACAGAATGATTTTTGTAAACCAGTAGGCCTATTTAAAGAAGTCAAACAGACAGGCTGATTTATGTAAAACAGTATTTAAAGAAGGACAGAAAGACTACGAAACTTAAAACAGTACACTGACAGACAGACCTGCAGACAGACAACCTCTAGTCGGAAAGAACAAGTCAGATTTCACCAAGATTTAAGCTATTTTGGTCCAAAATGTAAACAATTCTACGTTGCCGTAGATCTAGTTCTTTATAAAACCTCAGTGATATACATTCGTTTGCATGTTTCACTCACATATTTATGTTGTTGTTGTTGTTGTTGTTCTAGGCCATACGGCCGCAATGACTTCACAGGTACGTTTCTCTCAGGTAATGCTCAGGTAATGTCTCACTGGTATGTTTGACTTTGTAGGAAGTGACGTCTTCTTAAAATCTCTTTGTGCCAGTTAGGAAGTCATCAATTTCTTTGTTGATGATTGGTCTGTAAACTCTGTTTCTCAGTTTCATCCGATCTCAACAGAATTTGGGCTGTGATTTGGTTTCTTGTTAGGTCCGTTCCAAGTGTGATATTTCTGATCATTTTTTCTCTTTGGGCTTCATATAGGGTGCAGTCTAGCAAGAGGTGTTCAATAGTTTCGGCCATCCCACACTCACAGCCAGCACTCTCAGACAGTCCAACGTACTCTATACAAATGGTCTTTAACTCTACAATGGCCATTCTGAAGCTGCAACAGTGTCTTTTGGTTTGTACATTGGTTGAAGTCGAGCTCCTTCTTGCCTATGTTCTGTTTCAGTTCATGTAGCTGTCTGCCTTTGTCTGATAAATCCCATCTTCTCTGCCATTTTAGCAAGGCCATCTTCTTGGCAGCATCCTTTATATCTGTCTGAGAGATTGGCTGTGAGGCGTCTTTGTCCATTTTTTCTGCATCTAGGGCTGCCTCCTTTGCAAGCTTGTCTGCTCTTTCATTGCCATCAATGTTTGCATTCCCTGGTGTCCAGTCGAGATTTATGGTAACCCCCTTTTCTCTAATCGGCAATCGGCATTTGTTTAAGTAGGTCAAATTTACGAAAACCGCTTACACCGTCGAAAACACCCTACGCCGGGATAAATATTTAGATGTAGATCTAATTCTAATAATGTGATGTTTTGTATTGACAACTGATTCAAATGAAAGAAAAATTAATAATCAATGTCTAAATTACTCACATACAAAGTTATTGACAGTAGGAACCGGAAGAGTAACACAGCTGAGCCTTGTATGTAAACAAAATGCACTGCAGACGATAAACGGAAGTCATGTGACCACAACTACGTCACTTACAAGTTGTGGATAATACGTCATCAGATTTGACACACATACACTCGGCCTTTTCCGCTAACTGGATCTCGGACGGAGATGTTTACCGAACGGAAAACATAAATTTTTCTGGCAAATAAACAGCGATTCAAATAGTTAAATCTAATCTATATCGAAACGAAATGCAATTTTCAATTTAGTAAGTTTTATAAGATCGATTTTCTTCGTAGACAAACGTTGTTGCGATTTGTGTGGACTGTCGGGTATTCAATCGTAACTACTCGCCGTATTCCATCAGAGTTCGGAATATAGGAATCACTCGGAACACCACGGTTATTTCCCTCCATGGTCCAAACCGGAAGTGAACATCAGCAGATCCGATTCCAGGTTAACAATGTACAGCCTAGAGAACCAAAATTATAGCCTACGCGTTACCATAGAGCTCACTTCGTTCGCAAGAATGGCCTTCGGCCATTCTTGCGAGCTGTGCTCGCTATAAACATGCTAGATAGACTCGGCACGTTTCATCGGAAAAAATCGTATTAAAATTAAAAACAACCCAAAGTCATTTTTCCTAAACCATGTTGGTTCTATTTGATTTTTTTTCAAAAACATCGACAATCCTATCGAAACTGACATGTAAAGGTCAAGTAAACATATTGAGTTTCCGTAAAATTCTGATAATATACAGTTATTTAACACTAATATCTAAAAAGAATCTTACCACTTTTATCCAATTTTGACTTAATAGTTTTTATTGTACTGCGTAGCGTAGCGTGCCCTTTCACTCGATAATCTCCCTTGTTTCGTGACGTCACATGTGACACTCGCCAGCTAGGGGTCCCATTGAGAGGAAACATTTTCCTTAATATTAACGCCTCTGCAAACAAGGTAGATCCAGACCAGAACAGGAACCGTCTGATCATGGTTTGTTCTGTAGACTTGTTTATAGAATTATGATAAATATTGACTCCACAATTTCAATACCGATTTTTTTTTGAAAATTATTTTCACACTTTTCCAGGCATTACGTCTTACGAGAGAAAAACAATATGATACTTGATATAAACATATAATTATTTACTTTAAGAAAAACATATATCTTGAAAACTTACTATATTTACCTGAATTTACACAATTTGAAAACTATAAACTAAAGGGCGAGGTTAGGACCCAGATCATTAACAAATAGTGTATATCCAGATCAGAGGGACCATTTGAGTTCCATCCATGAGTTGGGTCCAATATTGCAAATGGGATTTTTATGATTAGGCAAAATGAGCTCCCAGAGTTGTTGTTGTTGGGGAAGGAGGAGCTCCCAAATGAGCTCCCAGAGCTGTTGTTGTTGTTATTATTGTTAGAGGAGGAGGCGCTCACAAATGAGTGTCCAGAGCTGTTGTTTGTGGAGGAGGAGTTCCAAAATGAGTCCCAGAGCTAGTGTTGTTGTTTTTGTTGGAGGAGGAGCTCTCAAATGTGCTCTTGTTTGTTGTTGGTGTGTTGTTGTTGTTGCTGTTGTTGTTGTTGTTGTTGTTGGAGGAGGAGAAGGGAGAAGAAGGGCTCCACAGTGTGCACCTAAATGTACTCCCGATGCTCCGAAATGTGCAGCAGCTACAGCAATCTCAGCAGCAGCAGCAATCTCAGCAGCAGCAGCAATCCCAGTAGCAGCAACTCCAGCAGCAGCAATCCTAGCAGCAGCGGCAACCCCAGCAACATCGACATTCCCAACAGAAGCAGCAAACCCAGCAGCAGTCTCAGCAGAAGCAATTCCAACAGCCATTCCAGCAGCAGCAGCAATCTGCATGAGCAGCAGCAGCTAGTCCAGCAGCAGCAGCAATCTGAGCAGCAGCAGCAATCTGAGCAGCAGCAGCTAGTCCAGCAGCAGCAGCAGCTAGTTCTACAGCAGCAGCAATCTGAGGAGCAGAAGCTAGTCCAGCAGCAGCAATCTGAGCAGCAGCAGCTAGTCCAGCAGCAGCAGCAATCTGAGCAGCAGCAGCTAGTCCAGCTGCAGCAGCAATCTGAGCAGCAGCTAGTCCAGCAGAAGCAGCAATCTGAGCAGCAGCAGCAGCTAGTCCAGCAGAAGCAGCAATCTGAGCAGCAGCAGCAGCTAGTCCAGCAGAAGCAGCAATCTGAGCAGCAGCAGCATCTAGTCCAGCAGCAGCAGCAGCAGCAGCAACTTGAGCAGCAGCAGCAGCTCGTCCAGCAGAAGCAGCAGCAATTCATGTGCAGCGAACTCCCTCTAGACCGGAATTCTAGATGAGACGAATTCTGATAGTTTTAGGCAGTTGGCTGCTTAATTCAGAGTGAAAGTCATGAAGAAAGCTCTGAGGAGCTACAGTAGTGTACGTATTTTGGAGTTCTGAGAGTGAATTTGGAAGCAGCAGCAGCAATAGCAGCAGCAACAACAACATAACATCTATAGCAGCAGCAACTTGATTGCTTCTGGTGTTACTGCTGCTAACAATGTTCAAACATACAGTGAATGGAAGTTGTATATGAACTTACATAACAAAGCAAACATTATCACGGGAACAAATAGATTGATATTAAATAATATGGTCATATTCTCGATTAAAATAGACTTAAGTGTTAGTTGATATAATTGTTTACTGATAATCAAATTCCAAATCTATATGCTTTCCATGATATAAATCAAATTCGACAAACCCTCAGTCATTGACTAATGAATAGATTCTTTTAAATCAATAGAGTGATTAGAGCCAGGCACTTTCGTACATATCAGTATTAGATTTAACATTTATATGTTAATTTACTTGTATTGTCAACAACTGCAGTAACCAGACACAGTGCCAAAGGTAAAATAGACATCTTGTTCATACTAAATTTTCTTGTTTACGCATTCGATTATTATTCAGTAATACTAATAGGCACCCTTTGATGCTTTGCATCAATGCTTTTCTTGTACATTTGATGTAAGCGCATTCTGACAGTAGGTAGGCTACCATGACCCCCAGTAAAGAGTCTGTAGTGTAGTTCTGGGGGCTCACACCTGAGATAGATCTTGTTGTTCTCTTATTCTTTAGCTTAATATTCTTCATCAAGGCAATATGATTTTAATCTGTTTCGATATTCCAAAAGCTTCATACCGTTTTCCAATAATCAGCTGTACACAAATAAAAATGTTGATGAGAATTTGAGCCAATTATGGCAAAGTATCTTCTCTTCCCACCTTTTCCTCCCATTACCCCCTAAAAATCTCTCCATTTATCCGCAACTCCCAGACATTCTTTATCCTCCCGCCTATCCTCACTCCTTTCCTATCACTCATTCAATTACCCCCATCCCTTCCCTCTACACCACAGCACATATCCCATCACTCTCTGCATTATCCCTTACCCCCTCCCTCCACGACACACTGCCATTCAATCCCTCTACCAAGTCGCTCCATTGTCCCCTTTTCATAGGGTGATTTCAAAAGCATGCGATTACTTATTTCATGATGAAAGTGATGTAGAAAACTCCTGTGGGAGCCTGCATTAAGATACCACCTGTCTTTTAGGCCATAGACAGATCCAGGCGGGGGCAGACACGGTGTACGCCCCCCCCCCCCCCCCCCCCTCTAATATCGCCGAAGGAAAGTATTTAGTATTTATGTGCCTTGAAATTCATTTTGTATTATACAAAAATGCAAAAGTCCTTTTTTCTGCGTGCCAAGCACATATAGATATATCAATCATTTTCCAATCATCTTTGCGCTAATATTCAGTCGGTTTAGACTCGCGCCCGTTACTCAAGTCGAAATTCGCAATTCAAACGTATCCCTTTTTTGGCACATTGATTGTCTTTTCGCTGCTTTTTATGCCAACAATTTGAAGATGGGTGCAGCCAACTCTGCATTAAAACATATCAAACACTTTTTTTTTCAAATCCAGATCGGCAATGAATGAAGATAGATTTAATGCACGGGCATTAATGTTCATACATAAGGATATTGATATATAAATGTAGATATAAGGGAGGTTATAAACCTCTATGCAACAAGACATCCTCGTAGGATGCTGTTGCTTAACCCACTGTCTGATAGTTAGGTGTAATTGGACATCAAATTAAATAGGTTTTTAGGTGACTGTGAGACTGTTAGCAGGTGTCAGACTGCCTTCTATACTCTGTTTTATTCAGTGTTTTATTCAGTGTTGTTGATATAATGAATAAATTCTGAAAGTGGGAGATCATTCGAAAGCAAAAGCAGCAATGTGAAAAGAGAAAATTGCAGACTCGGTTTTATTGAGTCTGTTCATGAGTAGTAATTAAAAGTGCAACACTACTCACGCCTCTAGCATCGGCTTAAGCAGTATTCATTTTTCATAACTAGTAACTTACAAACGTATGATCCCGAAGGACCAGAAAATATAACAACACTGAGAATGAAGTACAGCGACTCTTTGAAAACTACTTCAGCTTGGTCAATATCTTACTCAAACTACCAAACAAATGTCTTAAAATGGTCAAAATTTGATGTGTGAAAGTCCATCCAAACATCACCAGAAACTACTAAACACACGAATATTCAAATTTTTTATCGGGGGAGACCTCCCCGACACCGTCGGACGAGAAGGGGCTCCGTCTCTCTCGTGCTCTCCCCCTCCCTCCTGCTTCAGCCCGTACCTTCGGCACGGGCTTCATTATAGCATTTATTCTGGCTAAATCCATAGGTAGTTTATAAAATGCCATACATTTTTAGCTCGTTACATAATGCTCATAATGATCACATAAAGGGGTGCTTGTCTTAGTATTCTAAATCACTAAAATCCAGGAGTTTCGGGGGGGGGGGGGCTTCGCCCCCTAGACCCCCAACTAGATTTGCCCTGGAGCCACCAGGGGCCCATTAGACCCCCATCATATATCTTAAGTTTTACGCCCCCTAACAACAAACCTTGGATCTGCCCCTGTAGGTGGTTGCATTAGAGTGGTTTTTCTGTATTTCAAAACTCAGTTACTGAAAGCAGATGGAAAGTTCTAAATGCAGTTGGAAATCTCTAAAACATAAGCCTTTCATACTGAATGGACTCTATTGTCAAACACTGATGTGCCATTCTACTTTGAATAGTTAACATCCAGTAGGTTAGAGCAATAGTAGAGAAAGAGAAGATACAGAGGTGGGCACTAGTCTGAGATTTAACCTTTATTCCATAAATATGCCTTTGCAAACAGAGTAGATCCAGATGAGAGAGAGAGAGAGAGAGAGAGAGAGAGAGAGAGAGAGAGAGAGAGAGAGAGAGAGAGAGAGAGAGAGAGAGATTAAAAGCTTCTTATTACAACTACAATTACTTCATTTCTGTAGTATTTATTTCATACTGTTTTAACATTTTATTACACGTATAAAATATATCTTTAGTTAACATTTTAAGAACATGTAACTCCTTGTTTTGCATAAAAGTAGTAAAAATAATATTCTTTTATGATATCAACCCTAACCTGCTGAGTGTGACCTGTCTAGTATCTTAGCTGTTTGACACTCTGTCAGTATGTACCCAAAAGCTTGGACTGAATTTGAAGCAAGTAACAATGGCTCAAGATGAGAGTCTGGCTCCAGCTCAGAGTGTGAGCAGACATGTACAGCAGGATAAGGGTTGAACAAGAGTATCACAGACTTTGAAACAAAACCACATTATGTGGATGCAAAACAATTAGTTGTCATTGCAAAATTACATATCTCTGGTAACCTTTCACTCCATAAATACGCCTTTCCACACCTTTGCAAACAGAGTAGACCTAGATCAGACGGCTCCTTTAAGAGCCGTCTGATCTTGGTCTGCTCTGTTTGCTTATGATATAATATAGATATGATTCTACAGTTTCTGCCATGACCAAAACTTACTGTGTCCATGTTCTGTTATAACCAAATTAATATACAAGTAATTTCTATTCATGACATCATTATTCCGCACCTGAATATTCATGGAGGAAAGGGTTAAAATACTGATTTAATAAAAGATAAACCTAAATGGTTTCCAACCCTTGTGATGAGTCTTTCTCTGGCAGAGACTCATTTTTATGGAGTTGCAAGCACAGTAGACCCAGATTTGAAAGCTCCTTTAGGAGCTTTCTGATCAGGGTCTGTTCAGTTAGCTTAAGAGATAATACAGATTGGATTCTACAGAATGATTTCTGCCGAGTTAAAACATTCCTGTGTTCATATTACCATAATAAACAGATAATCAATATTTATTTAGTCATTAATTCTTACATGAATATTAATAATGTAAACGGTTTACCATTCACTTCATGAATATTTATGTAATAAATTATTATGACATCATCAATATTCATTAAGTAAATTTTTAAAGTGAAATATAAAAACAGGAATGTTTGGCTATGGCAGAAATTGTAGAACCTGATCTATATCATTCCATAACCAACAGAAAGGAGCCTGATTGGACATCTCCTACAGAAGCCATCTATCTGTATCTACTCTGTTCTACAAAGACATCTGTGTCAGACTATCAGGGAAAGGTTTAACCCATTCCCTTATAAGCTATTTTTAGATCCAACCTCTTCGAATAAATCTACAGCAAAGGAGCATTTACTATAGAAAAAGAAATTTTTAGAATTGTGTAGTTTTGACAACCATTGTGATAAATAGAGCATTTGCTCTTATGGAGCAAATGCTCTATTTATCACAATGGTTTCAAAAAGTGACTTTTACAGATGTGCAGAAAGGCGTATTGATGGAGGAAAGGGTTTAAACTGTCAGTCAACACATCCCCTGCATGTATAATGTACATGTATTTCTCATTTCTAGTATCCATGAGGATCTGTTTTATATGTGGTCCTAGTAGCTCATCAAATCAAAACTCAAAAAGGTATACAGTTTTGTGGAGAAATCTGGGCAAGGCATGCCTTATCCTCATACCTAGTAGGAGTTTTGTAACCATATACCACACAAACTACTAATTTGCTAAGTATGATTGACCTGAGCTTATTTCACCACATTAGATTCTTCTACAAAATGCATTATTAACAATCATTATCTATTAAAATGTCACATACTATTATGCATTATCATTCTCCACTAGTGATTTACATTTAATATATGAGCCCCGCTATATGAAACCTTTAAGTTTTGCAAACAATGAAGAGCGAGAATAGTCACAGAAGTCAGTAAGCAGAATAGGCTCTGATGGGTCGCAAACAGGGCCAATTCAGTTCAGCCATCATTGTTTGCAACGCCTGATTGCTAGTGTTTGTATAATGGAACTCATATATACATTAGAATCTGTCTAAAGTGACCACGTTATGAAGAAAATTGGGTTTCTTTAATCTATTCCCTCATAGGCTAATTTTAGACCCAACCTCTTTGAATATGTCTAGCGAAAAGGAGCATTTACTGGAGAAAAGGAAAATTTGAGAATTATGTAGTTTTGAAACCATTGTGGTCAGAATGGTTTAAAAAATTAACTTTTACTTAGGCATCAAAAGGCATCAACATGAGGGAATTGGCTAAATGCAGGTGGCTCCTTAATGCAAGTCAAAACTTATGCAAAAAGCTCCTATAGGAGATACCTGCATTAAGCTACCAGCTGCCTCTACAACCCAGAATTATACCTCCTTTTTGTGGTCACATTAGAGGAATTTGACTGTACATGTATATGTTGCATCTGTTTATAAAATGACCATGTGCTATGCACAAGTATAACATGCCATTACTTATACCATGCAGTTCATCAGGATCAAAACTGTCTAACACTCTAATTATGCTTTTGAAAAGAGTTTTGTTTTTTTATTGGGTTTTACGTTGCTTTCACAGTATCTCTGTCATATCACGACGTCCAGCTAATTACAAGTGGAAGAAGATCCCAGATGTTCTTCTGTGCAAGGAACAAATTGCATTGTTTTGTGCACAGAAGAACATCCAGGTAAAACCACCGATCTACTGCAAGCCAGCTGGAAGGCTTCCTCACATGAAAAATCCAAATGTCCAGACTGGGATTCGAACCCACAGCGGTGACGGGCTAAGCAATTGTCAGTCGAAGACCAAACAACTCGGCCACGGAAGCCCCCCTTGAAAAGAGGAACCTGCTATGATATGTGTACATGTATTTGACAGTTTCTGTTGATGAGCATTTGCTCAATAAGTTAATAGCCAACAACACGAAACTCTTAGTATATTAGCCTCTCACCAGCATTAACCTATTACCTGAAAAAGATGCCTTTCTTGGTACATTTACAATCAAAGTAGACCAGATAAGATTGCTCTTGTAGGGACTGTCCAATCAAAGTAGACCAGATAAGATTGCTCTTGTAGGGGCTGTCCTATCAGGGTCTGTTCTATTAGTTTATTCAACCGTTTCTGCCATGGCCAATGCAAGTCTGTGTTCATATCATCATATGGAAAAACTTCATTGCATATGAACACAAGAAGCTTTGGCCATGGTAGACAATGCACTATCAGATCTAAGATATTGTGTTCTAACACAAAGAAGGCAGACTGGCCAGACAGCTCCTACAGGAGCCATTTGATCAGGTTCTACTCCTTTGCAGAGGCATCAAAAGGCATCTCTATCAGGTAAAAGGTTTTAACATTTATGTGGTTATAAGCAGGTGGATGCTAAATGAAGAAAAAAGTAATACAGAAAAATCCTACAGGAATGTACTGCATGACTTTTGTCCTGTATGTAGCTACCATAATTATACATTAACCTGTTCTCTCATAGGCTAGTTTTAGACCTAATCTCTTTGAATAAATATACCGAAAAGGAACATATACTAGAAAAAAAGGAACATTTTAGAAATGCGTAGTTTTTCAGCCATTGTGATAAATAGAGCATTTGTTCCTTTGGAGCAAATGTTCTATTTATCAAAATGGTTTCAAAAGTGACTTTTACAGAGGCATCAAAAGGTGTCAATATGAAGGAATGGGTTAAGGACCCGGAATTATTTCTTTGACTTTTTCGAGAGGGTTACTAGTAAGTCCTGACCTCAAGCAGTCTTTAAAATAATGGTTGCCGATCAAGGACTACTCAATTGCTAAGGCTAAATACTCTATTTGGACATGGCTCCTGTAAACATAAGTTCTACATTACAACATTAAATACTTTGTAATAACACACATATAAATTCTACATTTTTTATACATTTCTTAACAAAATGTTACATATATATAAGTTATATAATAAATATTAAAGTTACTTTAGTAACATTCACAGCTGACCAGCATCATGAGGTCAAAGTTACTTCAATATTCACAGACAGAGTAGATCTGATAAGACATAGAGTTGCTTGGCGTCTTAACTGGATCCAAACTATCTGTACCAGCTTAACCCTTTCCTTCATATAAACATGTTTTCATGCATTTGAAAACAGAGTAGACCCAGATCAGATGGCTCCTATAGGAACGGTCTGATAAGGGTCTGCTCTGTTTGCTAATGGAATTTGAAAAATCTTTATTTCCTTTCTAAAATGGCTACAATATTCTGCCTTCCATATTTCGTTGTAACTATTTTTTCCATGAATATTCAGTAGGTATTGAATTTTGGAATAAAAGTAGAACAGGGAAAGGGTTAAATTATGGATATGCCTATGGCTGAGAAAGGGTTGGTCAAAGGCTGTATCTTAATCAAGGTCAGTACTCCTGTTACATCAAATGTATATTACAAATCCTACTGACCTGACCAAACTCACAATCCAATGTCACATTTAACCCTTTATTCATGAATACTTATTGGTTGAACTTTTATAATGGTACATGAACACAGCACTTATATACCTAGCCAGAAACTGTAAAATCACATCTATATAATTCCATAAGCAGACAAAGAAGACCCTGATCAGATGGCTCCTACAGGAACCATCTGATCTTGGTCTACTCTGTTTACAAATGCGTGAAAATGCACTTATGTGAGGGAAAAGGTTAAACAAGGGTCTACACTCTTTGGAAATGTCAAGTTCTATTTCCCTGTGACACTGGTCATATGATACAATCTCATTCACTACTCAACACACAGTACAACCCTTTACTCCATGAATATTTATAACAAAGTTATGAATCCATGAATAATAATTAGCTGAAATTTTATAATGCATTATAAACAAGGGAAGTTCTGATCATGGCAGAAACTGAAGAATTAGGTCGATAATATTTCATAAGCAAACGGAGCAGAACCTGATCAAACAACATGTACAGGAGCCATCTGATCTGGGGCTACATTGTTTGCAATAAAAAGGTGCATATATAGAGTAAAGAGTTCAACAATACCTTAACCATTCCCTCATGGGCTATTTTTAGATCAAACCTCTGAATAAATCTACTGAAAATGAGCATTTACTAGAGGAAAGGAAAATGTTAGAATTGTGAAGTTTTGAAACAATTGTTTTGAATCACAATGGCTTAACAAAGGTGACTTTTACTAATGCGTCAATATGAGGGAATGGGTTAATTACTCTCAGTGTTTGCACACCCAATCTTCCCTCTTCTCCTATTCGTAAAGCTGAATTATTTAATATAACCCTTTACTCCATGAATATTCATGTAAGATGTAATGACATCATTGATGTTAATTATAATAGCCGTTATAACAGAACATGGACACAGGAATGTTTGGCCATGACAGAAACTGTAGAATAACATCTATATTATACCATAAGCAAACAGAGCAGACCCTGAGAGACAGCTCCTATAGGAGCCATCTGATCTGGGTCTGTCCTGTTTGCAAAGGCGTAGAAAGGTGTATTTTGGGAGTAAAGGGTTAATATCACTTTGATAACTATAAGCCAGACTGATAGAGCAGCAAAAAGTGTTGACCAGGATCAAACTGTTCCTTCAGGAGAAGTTTGATATGGGTCTGCACAATGTGCTTATTTTTATCTATCTGAATTCTTAGCATAATCTGGGTGTACTTTGTTTGTAAAGGAGGAAACAGGCATATCTGTGAAGTAAAAGATTAACCATGTTTTAATATAAACTCTTCAAATGAAAAAGCTTGTTCCAAAAATGAAATAGGCTAAGTTAACCTGAAAATTATGGGCAAATTTGGTTTGTTTTTACAACCTACCAACCTGTGACAACCTATTATAATTATGAACATTGCTTTCCCATGTTTTCTGAAAAAAAAATGGCAGATCATACAAATGCATATTAAAACAAATAGTCTTTGAGAATATTGTTTAACATTCTGATTGATTTTATAAAATGTTGCTGATATAATTGGTCTAACATAAATTTCATAGCAATAAGCTAACAAATATTGGGATTACTTATCCCTTTTCTCCATTAATACACATTTCTACGCCTTTGTAAACAGAGTAGACCCAGATTAGGAGTTATCTGATCAGGGTCTGCTCTGTTTGATTTAATATGATATAATATAGATATGATTCTACAATTTCTGCCATAGCAAAAATGCCAGTGTTCATGTGCTATTATATCAAATTAATCTAATTAATATTCATGACATTATTATTTTTTTTCATGAATATTCATGGAGGAAAGTGTTATGCAAACAGCTGGAACCCAGATGAGACACTGCCTCTTTGATTTAAGATTGTATGACCAAAAATATTGTAAGTCCTAATTTTACAACAATCGCTACTACTTGGTCAGCCAAAGAATTATCACACATTCTAGTGTGCATCAATAAAGGCAACCTTCTTACAATTACTGTTAATTCTAACATACAACATTGGCAATTGGAAGCTGCGATCGGCAACTCTAACATACAACATTGGCAATTGGAAGCTGCGATCAGCAATTCTAACATACAACATTGGCAATTGGAAGCTGCGATCATCAAATATTAGAACTTACAATTTCAGTTGTACGATCATTAGTAAAATGGGTCCAGAATCTGTTTGTTATTCTGACTACACAGTTCACGTTTTTAGAAAAATGTAAGATTCTGACAACTGCAGCACTCTCAACACATTTTGCAGACAACAATTACTTAGAGTACAGCAAAACCTCTCTATAAAGTGTGTTAATTAATTGGTATTTAGGGCAGGTGGTTGCTTAAAGCTCCAATAGGAGCGTTCTGTTTTACTTTCACCTTGCTTTAAGCAGTCACCTGCCTTTAACACAAAATAATTGATGCAATTTTGTGGCCGTTATAGAGAGGTTTTACTGTATTGAAAAAAAAGCTATTTTGCGATTTTTTACTTTTTATAAACTAATGAAGATTCAGAACAGCTGCTATGTCAGAGATGTGGCATCTGATGAGAGTATGCACTGTAAGCCAAATTCAATACTTAAATACTAAAAAGTATCAATACTGAAATACTTAAACATATCACAAAAAGGAATGAATATCATTATGGACCTTGACCTTATTTTATCCTAATATTAACCCTTTACTTCATAAATATGCCTTTCTACACCTTTGCAAACAGAGTCAAGCCAGATCATTGGGCTCCTGTAGGAGCTGTCTGATCAGGGTCTGCTCTGTTTCCTTTTGAAATAATATAGATATGATTCTATAGTTTCTGCCATGGCCAAAATATCCTGCATCCATATGCTATTATAACAATTAGTCAAATTGATATTAATGATGTCATTATTTCTCCCTCATGTATATTTTTACAAGAATGCATGACTTCATGAATATTCATTAAATGCATTTTTACAATGCCTATTAAACAAAGGAATTCATTGCCATTTCAGAAACTGTTCAAGCATATCTATATTGTTTCATAAGCAAACAGAGCAGACCATGATGGTTCCTATAGGAGCGATCTGATCTGGGTCTATTCTGTTTGCAAAGGTGTGAAAAGGTGCCTAGCTTAAGTTAAGGGTTAAATCTTATCATGCTAAGCATAAACTGACTGATATATAGAAACACTTTGGTTCGGGCTCAGGTTCTATAAGCTGCTGATGCTCAGTAACTTGTCATGAACGAGCAAAAACAAACAGCAACAAAAGAGGTAGCAAAAACTTTAACCCCCTGGAGACTGAGCTGACATCAGTTTTATGGTAGAATAAGTGTCAAACTGTTACCTGATAGAGACGCCTATTCAGCCTTGGCAAACAGAACATACCCAGATCAGACAGCTCCTGCTGGAGCCATCTGATCAGGGCCTGTTCCGTTTGTTTATGAAATTATATAGATTTGATACTACAGATTTTCAGTGGCCAAAAATACCTGTGTTTATATGTTATAATAATTTAGCTAATAAATATTCATGATTTCTTTCATGAATATTAATTAGGGAAAATGTTAAGCAGCTGATTGAGGTATACATTGTGTGTATCACCTGAGGTGACCTTTGCTCATAGTTTGAATAATACAGTAAAACTGCCTTAAGCAACCATCAAAAAGAGGTCTGACAATGGGTCTGTAAGGCAGGTGATACTTTAATGCAGGTAAAAAGTAATGCAGAAAGCTCCTATATGAGCTTTCTGCATTACTTTTGACCTGTATTAAGCAACCACCTACTTTTTAGGATTACTGTGTCAAATCAATATAAGGTTGCTTAAGACAGATTCTACTGTATGCAAGTAAAGTACTAGGTACCCAGTCATATTCAATTCTCTACATTCAAATCTTGGTCAAGTTTTTCTTCAGAGAGAAATTGTAGTGTGCCATATGATCATGAATTTCACCCTCGTGCTGTTCTTGAAACGATGGACATGAAATGTTCCTGTATTTCTTGGATTCACAACTGAATACTATACATCAGCTAAAAATGTCACAATCTATCACTGGGTTTGTCATTTTCAAACCCAGAATTGTATGCCCCCATGCCTATGCGTGGGCTCCCATTCACTGGACTTCCATTAGGTGTACTATTAATTGATATAGCACTGTGTGGTTTCTCGCTTTTAATATCCTCTAGATCATTATTTTCCTGTTCCTTGCTTCTCTCTGTGTAAAAGAAAACATACAAGAGTGATATAATTTTCATTAATCCTTTTCTTCATATCAATGCCTTTTCTCACATTTGCAAACAGAGTAGACCAAGATCAAATGGATCCTATAGGAGCCATCTAATCAGGGTCTGCTCTGTTTGATTATGTTATAATATAGATCTAGTTCTACAGTTTCTGCCTGAGCCAAAACGTCCTGCATATATACTCATTTACAAAAGTTCAGCTAATAAATATTCATGATGTCATTATTTCTTACACGAATATTAAACAGGACAGGGTTAAGCAATCAATTAGTGAAACTTAGGTATCTGTTTGTAACATATTCAATGTGGGGAATAAATGTACTGGCATTTGCAAACAGTGTAGACCACGGAGCTTTGTGACAAGTGTCTGAACTGTTTGTCATTCAAGATCCTCTCATAAATTAGGCCAGTTCTATTGAATGTCCTCGATTGTTAACTCTTTCCCTCATACAAATGCATTTGCATGCCTTTGTAGACCCTGATCAGATGGCTCCAAGCCCTGTTTGCTTATCACATTATTTGTAGACCCTGATCAGATGGCTCCAAGCCCTGTTTGCTTATGACCTTATTTGTAGACCCTGATCAGATGGCTCCAAGCCCTGTTTGCTTATCACATTATTTGTAGACCCTGATCAGATGGCTCCAAGCCCTGTTTGCTTATGACATTATTTGTAGACCCTGATCAGATGGCTCCAAGCCCTGTTTGCTTATGACATTATTTGTAGACCCTGATCAGATGGCTCCAAGCCCTGTTTGCTTATCACATTATTTGTAGACCCTGATCAGATGGCTCCAAGCCCTGTTTGCTTATCACATTATTTGTAGACCCTGATCAGATGGCTCCAAGCCCTGTTTGCTTATGACATTATTTGTAGACCCTGATCAGATGGCTCCAAGCCCTGTTTGCTTATCACATTATTTGTAGACCCTGATCAGATGGCTCCAAGCCCTGTTTGCTTATCACATTATTTGTAGACCCTGATCAGATGGCTCCAAGCCCTGTTTGCTTATGACATTATTTGTAGACCCTGATCAGATGGCTCCAAGCCCTGTTTGCTTATCACATTATTTGTAGACCCTGATCAGATGGCTCCAAGCCCTATTTGCTTATCACATTATTTGTAGACCCGGATCAGATGGCTCCAAGCCCTGTTTGCTTATCACATTATTTGTAGACCCGGATCAGATGGCTCCAAGCCCTGTTTGCTTATCACATTATCATAGATCTAACTCTGCAGTTTCGACCAAAATCAAAACATCATGTGTACATACGCCATTATAAATATTCAGCTAATAAATATGCATGATGTTATTGTTTCTAACATGAATATTAACCCTTTCTTCCATAAATACGCTTTTCTACGCCCCTTTAAAATTCACCTATTGAAACCATTGTGTTATATAGAACATTTGCTCAGGAGCAAATGCTCTAATTATCACAATGGTTTCAAACTACAAAATTCTAATTGGTTCCTTTTTTCTAGTTAATGCTCCTTTTCAGTAGATTTATTTAAAGAGGTTGGATCTAAAAATAGACTATGAGGGAGCAGACCTTGAGTAGATGGCCCCTATAGTCTCTGCCATGGCAAAATCTCCCTGTGTCCATATGCTACTATAACAATTAATCTATTTAATATTCATGATGTCATTATTACTGACATGAATATTCATGTAGCAAAGGGTTGAAAATCCTCTCACAAATGGACTCTACTGTTAAGCTTTGATGGGCCATTCCACTTTGAATATTCAAAGGGTTAATAAAAACCATAAGGTATTTTTTTAACCCTTTACTCCATAAATATGTCTTTGCAAACAGAGCAGAACCAGATCAGATGGCTCCTGTAGGAGCCGTCTGATCAGGGTCTGCTCTGTTTGCTTTTGAAATGATACCGATATGATTCTACAGTTTCTGTCTTGGCCAATATTTCCTGGGTCAATGTACTGCTATTAAAAAAAATCAGCTAATGAATAATCATAATGTTCCTCCAAAAGTATCTTTTCTTTTGGCCTGGCTTAATTAAGTTGGAATATATTGTATGTCACAGAGCTAGTTGACCAGTTACTCCATCCATATTAAATGTAAGAATAAAGATATCATGACTATTAATCAGTTAATTGTTATACTAGCATATGGACACAGGAAGATTTGGTTGTGGCAGAAACTGTAGAATCATATTTATATTATATCATCAGCAAACCAAGCAGACCCTGATCAGATGGCTCCTGGCTCTACTCTGTTTGCAAATGTGTAGAAAGACATATTTATGGAGTAAAGGGTTAGGCGTAATTTTTATAAAATCTAGGTAAAATATTTTTCATACTTCTCCATCAAATCCCTATCATCTTCTTTCTATTCTCAGGCAATTCTGAGTTGCAGCAGTTGTTGTAATGAGTAGCAGCAAGCTATACGATACTGAGAGGAGATCTCCAGATAAGATGTGTAAATTAAAACATTTTCAAGAAAACCTCCTTTATTTCTCCATCAAACGTTATAGACAATTCTAAAGAGTGGTCACAGTATAGGGTTTGGTGGAGAAATGACAATTTTAGTATTTGGGTATGCACCCCTATCTGTAGCTCTGTGAGAGATTACGATAGATCAGTGCACGTGTTATCTACATCACTGGTTTGTTACCTTTTATTTGTCTGACAGCATCTTCAACTGTGTCCCCGTATATGATATCTTTAACCTCAGCATTTTCTAGTTCCAGTCGCACATCAGGCTGTAAATAAAACAAAATTATTAATATAAAAGGAAGGAAAGGCATTCCATGCAAGACAGATCTACATCAGCTAAAACTGAACAAAGCTATCAAAAATAACACTTCATTTATACCAGTATAAAAGCTCATTGTAAAACAATGTTTTATATACTTCCATATATTGTTAGTTACCACAGATCTGTCCTTTGCTTGCTCGTAAAAAATATATATTTAAATACTTTTTATACTCTAAGAATATTGAATGCACTGTCAGAACCCATTTGGTGACTGTAAAAGAGTTTGGATCCATATTTGACACAAAGTAACTTGGTGTTTTATCAATCCAGATTTGACACCAAGTAACTTGGTGTTTATTCAATATCCAAGCTGTTTGACACTATGACTTGAAAGGCCATCTTCTCAGAAAACCAACTCTTTCAGATTGGGAAATGAGTCATTAATGTTCTTTGCAAACTGTGTAGACCCAGGGCCAGCAATATTAGTCATGTTATGCTTTCCTGTACAAAATCCCTGAATATTCACTGTAATTCATAGTAATCTGGACATTTGACTGTAGTGATATTGACTTATCTGGACATTTGACTATAGTGATACTGACTTATCTAGACATTTGACTACAGTGAAACTGACTTACCTGGACATTTGACTATAGTGATACTGACTTACCTGGACATTTGACCATAGTGATACTGACTTACCTGGACATTTGACTATAGTGATACTGACTTACCTGGACATTTGACTATAGTGATACTGACTTACCTGGACATTTGACTATAGTGATATTGACTTATCTAGACATTTGACTATAGTGATACTGACTTACCTGGACATTTGCCATGGCAAAGTAGACACCATTATTCTTGAAGTCAGAAATCATTTCAGTCAGGCTCTGTAACACAGGAAGAACAATTTTCATAAATTATATATATATATATATATATGGAGTAAAGAGTTATGCGTAGAACAGAATGCTGTTTCTCTGAATAAAATAAATCAACATGGAAACTCAGGTTAAAAATAGAAACAAAAACACAAAAGAACACTACACCTATACATTTATACAATGAAGAAAAAGAATAAAAAGTCATTTAATGCATTATAAAGTAAAGGGTTACAACTTACCTGTACCATTGTGAAATCAAACGTTGAAGTAATGTGAACACAGTCCAGCACAACAGATTTTACTTCTCCTGATTCTGCAATGAAAAGAACAATCACCAGTCTACATAATTCAGATGAAAACGAGCAAACATATTACAATGTATTGAATACTGATATGGACTGGCCTTGGAATTCACTCTTTTATGCCTATTTTAACTTTCTGCAAATTGATCAAGATGAAAACTGTTTGACACACTGATTGCATTTTTGAACAAAAATAAAAGAAAAACTAACATTCTGAATTACACGAGATGAGAAATTTAGTGGATAACCATTAGTTATGAGCATGCAAGGAGCAGTTTGATCAGGGTCTACACTATTTGCTACTGTGTCTGTAATTTAACCCTTTACTCCATAAATACACCTTTTTACATCTTTGGAAACAGAGCAGACCCAGATCAGATGCCTCTTGTAGGGCCTGGTCTGTTTGCTTATTATATGATACAGATATAATTCTACAGTATCTGTCATGATTAAAAATTCCTGTTTTGATGTGCTATGATAACAATTAATCTAATAAATACTTATGATGTTATTATTTTGTATATGAATATTCATGGAGTAAAAGTTTAAAATTATAAACATGCTGCTAAATTGACTTATTGGGCTGTACAAACTGGTCGAGAGGGGTGATTATTCAGCTGTACAAACTGATCGAGAGGGGTGGTTATTCGGCTGTACAAACTGGTAGAGAGGGGTGATTATTCGGCTGTACAAACTGGTAGAGAGGGGTGATTATTCGGCTGTACAAACTGGTTGAGAGGGGTGATTGCATGTTTAGCCCTTTCCCTCATATAATAGTGTTTTCAAGCATTTGCAAACAGAGTAGACACAGATCAGATGGCTCTTATAGAAGCCGTCTGATAAGGGTCTGCTCTGTTTGCTAATGGAATTTGATAGATCTGTTTCTTTACTTTCTAAAATGGCTACAATGATCCATCTTCCATATTTCATTATAACTTATTTGTCCATGAATATTCAGTAGGTATTGAAATTTGGAATAAACACAGAACAGGCAAAGGGTTAAATACAAGGGTTAATTATGGTAAGTATGGACTAAATATATCCTTGTTTATGTCACACAACATCACATGACAGGTAAAACAAACCATGAAACTGATGAGCAACCTATTCAACCATTTACTCCATAAATATTCATGTAAGAAATAATGACATCATGAATATTCATTAGTTTAATCTTTATAATGACACTTGAACACAGAACAAGGCAGAAACTGTAGAATAATATCTTTATATTTCATAAGCAAACAGAGCAGACCCTGATCAGATGGCTCCTACAGGAACGGTCAGATGTTTGGCCTTGTCTTTTACTGTTTGCTAACCTGTATGGTCTCCATAAGGTCATGTACAAATCGTCAATGATCACCTGTGCTTGATTGATCATCACATCGGAACCTTCACGATGTGATTGCCGAGTACTGCGATTAATTGGCTCATCACTACTTGATAATAATAACTATGTCAGTCACTCCGGGTAACACTTACCTTTGGACATCTCATTAAGCACCTTTTGTTGGAGATACTCAGCAGATGGAAAGTGCATTGACTGTTTAAAGGTGACCACCACATAGTCAAGACGCTCGGACTGAAAGTCACAAAAGATCAATTTAAGATACTATTAGAGAGACTCCATTCATTGCTCATTCAATGTTGAATTATCAAATTTCAATAGTCCATCAGTATTAAGCCATAGAGTCCATTCAGTATGAAAGGCTTAACTTTCCTAGAAGAATTAGAATGACAAACAGAGCAGACCCTGATCAGAAGGCTCCTCTAGGAGCCCTCTGGTCTGGGTCTAGACTGTTTGCAAATGACAGAGCATGTGTGTGCCAGGTTGAAAGGGTTAATTCACTGACCAGCGTCACACTCAGACTTTGATAAACCATATAGGACCAAAAATCATCAACGATGTTACTATGGTATGTGCTGCTAATAGCAGGAGGGGACGAAATACTGAAGCAGTGAATGACCAATCTGATGCCACATTGTGAAACATTGATAAGATATGTAAATTAAACCCTTTTCCGAGAATATCTCCTTTATTTCTCCACCAAACCCTATATTGTGACAATTAAGGTACATCTGAATAACACCTTATATAACCATGTCTCTGCTTCATATAGATGTAAGAAATAATGACAACATGAATATACAGAATTTTTATAATATAAAGGAATTTCTGCTTTGTCATAAGCAAACATAGCAGACCCTGGTCAGCCGATTCCCAAAGGAGCTGTCTGATCTTGGTCTACTCTATTTGCAAATGCATGAAAAAGCATTTACATGAAGGAAAAGGATAACTAGTGAAGCTGATCACCCTATATTACGAACATTTCAAACCATAATACAGTTATTGTATATGAAATGCGTTAAACATTTAGCAGCACTATCTATTATATATATCCATTTTATATATATGTTTCTTTGACAATTTTTATAATGCACCCATAGTTCATAAACAAAACTTCACATCTACATTTTAAAACCCTTTCCATCATATAAACACTTTTTATGCTTTTGCAAACAGAGCAGACCTAGATCAGATGGCTCCTATAGGAGTTGTCTGATCTGGGTCTACTCTATTTGCAAATGTGTGACAAGGCATTTATATGAGGAAAAAGGTTAAACGTATAATAATATAAAGCAAATAACTTATCATTTCATAATAATTTTTTCAATCCTTTGCAATAGGCTCATAAGAAGCCCCAAGAGCAAAAATAAATACATATACACATACAAATCTTTTTAAAAATATTCATAAATAGGTAACAGAACGATTCATGCTAATATGTGACTATATACAACATGAATGTAGTAACCCTTTACTCCATGGATATTCATGAAAGAAATGATGACATCATGAATATTAATTAATCTAATTTTTAAAATTGCATATAAACACATGAATGTTTTGCCAAAGCAAAAACTCTACAATTAGATCTATATTATTCCATAAGCAAACACAGCAGACCCTGATCAGGTAGTGCCTATAGGAGTCATCTGATCTGGGTTTACTCTGTTTGCAAAGATGTACATGTAGAAAGGCGTATTTATGGAGTAAAGGGTTAAACACATGGTGAAGAAAAGTGAATGATTCTAATCATCATCTATTTCATGTGGAATTTCTGCAAGATTCTTTGGATTTCGTGATTTGGAAAGCAAACAGTGCAGACCATGATCAGAGGACTTCCTCAGGACCCTTTGATCTAGGTCTATACAGTTTGTCTATGTCCATTTTTCTGACACTAGGTTTAACCCATTCCCTGTTCTGTATCGAGGCGAAATTTCAATACCTACTGAATATTCATTAACAAAATAGTTATAAAGAAAAATTGAAGGTGGAACAAATTAATTTGTAGACATTTTAGAAAGCAAAGAAACAGATCTATCAAATTCTATTAGCAAACAGAGCAGACCCTGATCAGACGGCTCCTGTAGAAGCTGTCTGATCTGGGTCTACTCTGTTTGCAAATGTGTGAAAACACATTTATATGAGGGAAAGGGTTAAATGGAAATTTGTCTGTATACCAACAGTACTAAGAAACAGAAATAACAACAATTTAACAACCTGAATTACCCTAAGTATTCAGACACACATACTTTGGCAAATAGTGTAAACCAAGATCAAACAGCCAAGATCAAACGGCTCTATGCCAGTCTTGTTCAAAGTTATCAAAATGGAGTCAACTTTTATTATGTAGCTTTGCAAACCGATAGGGAGAGGAATTGTGTGTCTAAACACATAGAGCCATTTGGGTACACCATGTTAACCCTTTCCCTGTTCAATATTCATGTAAGAAATAATGACATCATGAATATTTATAAGCTGAATTTTAATAAATATTAATTTTTCAAGGGAATGTTTTGCTCTGACAAAAACTATCAAATCAGATCTACATCATGTCATAAGCAAAAAGAGCAGACCCTGATCAGATGGCTCGTACAGGAGCCATCTGATCTGGGTCTACTCTGTTTGCAAATGCGTGAAAAACGTTTATACGAAGGAAAGGTGTTTTTTTGTGACATGCTATTGGTGAATTAGTGATGACCTGGTCAAACAGTTTGGATCATCATCAGATGCAAAGTTGGCATCTCATTTGTAGGAAAAATTGTCAGACACTCGGACGATATAGTTAACCCTTTCCATGTTTGAGTATTCATGTAAGAAATAATGACATCATGAATATTTATTTGCAGATTTTTATAATGGCATAAGTACACAAGATGTTTTGCTATTAGTAGAAACTAGTGTCAGTTCTACTACATTTTCATAAGCAAGTAGAGCAGACGCTGATCATACTCTGTTTGCAAAGGCATGAAAAAGTGTTTGTATGAATGAAAGAGTTAAATAGAAATGAATAATACCTATACTTTGAGAATAAAGGTTGCTACAATAATGCAACTAACAATACTAGACCCTTGTCAAACTAACAATACTAGACTCTTGTCAACTAACAATACTAGACTCTTGTCAACTAACAATTGTTTTCCCCATTAAATTCTTTGCTTAACCCTCTGAATGCAAGAAATGAAGCAGCTGTCATTTGTAAACAATGTAGAGCCAGATCAGAAGGCTCCTAAAGGAGCCCTTTGCTCAAGGCTTGCATTGTTTGTCATTCAAAATTCTCTACCAAATTTTAGTCTTTCATACTGAATGGACTCAATGGGCCATTCCCTTTTCAATATCTAGAGGGCCAGTTTCCCTTTTAAATTCCAGCACATCACATGGATTTTACTTCCGTTACTGTAGAAAGCAACAACCAGAGAGTCTAACAGTTTGATTCCTAATGAGATGTTGCAAAATTGCTTGACTTTTTATCTTCCCTTTTGATTCATAAACATGTTCACCGACTCAGAGAGTTTGGATGCTGAGGACATGCTGACATACTCTGTGCCTAATCTGGATCCAAACTGTTATCACAGAGTCACATCAAGGTGCAAAGAGTTACAGTGATTTAACATCTTCCCTGATGAATATTCATGTAAGAAATAATGACACCATGAATATTTATTAGCTCAATTCTTATAATAGCATATGTACACAGGATTTTATGGTATTGGTAAAAACTTGAGAATCTGATTTATTATAATTTCATAGGCAACACAGAGCAGACCCTGATCAGACGGCTCCTGGGAGCCGTCTGATCAGGGTCAACTCTGTTTGCAAAGGCGTAAAATGGCGTTGGGTTGATTGTGTATTAATTCCTAATATTTATCCAACTAATTATGACACAACTCTCATTTTGCAAACAGCTTGGATCCAGATGAGATTCCAAGAAACTAGTCATCTCATTAAGATCCAAGCTATTTGACACTCAGTCAATAGTTTCTCAAAGCTTGAAAGGATCAGAAGTAACTAAAACTTGCAAGAGATTAGATTTTGAGAAGAAATCACTTTTTACTGTGGGTTAACCATTTACACCTTAGAGACACCTTTTCACTCCTTTGCAAACAGAGTAGACCCAGATAAGATGTCTCCTACAGGAGCTGTCATATGAGGGTCTGCTCTGTTTGCTCAACCCATTACCTGTTGAATATTCCTTTAATTATACATGTATGTATTGAGATAATTCTTCAGACAAAAACACCTGTGTTCATATACTATTACAAAAATGCAGTTTATATTCATGAAGTCATAACATTTATTCATTAGGAAATGGTTACGTATTAATAGGTGATGCTATAGATACAGTATTAGTAAAAAACAACAATCCATCACACATAGTTAGACATTCTATAATATTACCACCAACGAATCCTGTCGGCGCATCTGAGTATAAGACCTGTCTGGCATCTCTCTATAGTACATCTGAAACTGTATTTCCAACCATATAAAGACATTACATTCTGCAAAGTTATTCAACGCTTTACCTGATGTTCCACATCAAATGCCAACAACCATTCTTTTTTGTCTACATAACATATGCTATTTTATAAATACATGTTTGGATTCCAAGTGTGGAGAAATCTATAAGTTCCCTGTAACTAGCATTACTAGAACTATCACTGAATGTCAATAACCCTTTCCTTCATATAAATTCTTTTTCATGCCTTTGCAAACAAAGTAGACCCAGATTAGACATCTCCCGTAGAAGCCGTCTGATCAGGGTCTGCTCTTTGTGTTTAGTTTGGTTTTTATCGGGTTTTACGTCACTTTAACATTATTTCAGTCATATCATGACGTCCAGCTAGTTACAGGTGGAGGAAGACCCCAGAGGTTCTACCGTGCACAGAACAAATTACATTGTGTTTATAATATAAGTCTGATTCTATAGTTTCTGCCAGAGCCAAACTGTCCTGTGTTCATATGCCATTATAAAAATTAATCTAATTAATAATCATGATGTAATTATTTCTTACATGAATACTGAACAGTGAAAGGGTAAACCCTTTACTCAATAGATATGTCTTTTGACTTCTCTGCAAACAGGGTAGCCCCAGATCAGATGGCTCCTGTACAAATCATATTTCTCCACCAAACCATATTTTGTTGGTACCTGTTGGTAGTAATGACTTCAACAAGACAGGTTTTATGGAGAAATATAGAAAATATTTACTCATTCCCACATTTTGACACTTCTGCAGAACTTTTTGAAACCATTGTGATGCTCCATAGGAGCAAATGCTCTACTTATCACAATGGTTTCAACACTACACAATTCTAAAATCTTCCTTTTTGCTAGTAAATGCTCCTTTTTGGTTGATTTATTCAAAGAGGTTGAATGTAAAAATAGCCAATGAGGGAATGAGTTAACCCTTTCCCACATATAAAAATGTTTTCATACATTTGCAAACAGAGTAGACCCAGATCAGACGGCTCCTATGAGCCGTCTGATCAGGGTCTGCTCTGTTTGCTGATGGAATTGAATAGATCTGTTTCTTTACTTTCTGAAATGGCTACAATGTTCCACCTTCCATGGTTCACTATAACTATTTTGTCCATGAATATTCAATAGGTATGGAAATTTGGAATAAACATAGAACAGGGAAAGGGTTAAAACTGAATACCTTTCTTATCTACAGCTGTAAATTATCCTGGATGAAAATTGTGCAATTCCGAGGTGAAGTATGCATGGCAAAGGCATGTTTTGTATAGAATACATTGAATATAATGTATCATTAATTAACCCTTTACTCCATGAATATTTATTAAAAAATAATGAATATATGAATATGAATTAACTGTGTTTAACAGTAGAATCATTAGATGTCTATATTATCTCATTAGCAAACAGAGCAGACCTTTAGCAGACTGCTCCTACACATGTCATTGGATATTGGTCTACTCTGTTTGCAAAGGCATAGAAAGGCGTATTTATGGAGTAAGGGGTTAATAAGGGGCACATAACTCTAGAAAGCCTAATCGCTATTTGGCCATGACTGTAATCTTGAGTTCATAACATTCGGTATAAATATAATTATGATTATTGAGGTAAAAATCATGTTACAGTGTATACATGTTTAACCTTTTATTTCATAAATATGCATGACTATCAATTAACTCAAATATTGTATCAAACACATAAAATAAGGAAAGTAGTTGCCATGGCAATAGTGAATCAGATTTGTAACATATAAGCAAACAGCAGACCCGGTTCAGACTGCTCCTACAGGAGCTGTCTGATCTGGATCTACTCTGTTTGCAAAGAGTTAAAGGTGGATCTATGAAGTAAAGGTTTAAAACAAACAAGGTCAACTAACTCAGACTAAACCTGTGATGCAGCCATTATTCTAACAAATGTGATGTAGCCATTATTCTAACAAATCTTACAGGAATACAAACTGTATGTACATATATGTCACAGTAGAAATTGCGATTCAGGACAATCGTCAATTCTCCTAGGACAGATTGCGATCGCATTCTCTCCTAGGACAGAATCTGATCCTAATACATCATAAGGACAATCAACGATTCAACTAGTACAGATTCTAATCACAGTCTGTCCAAGGACAAACTGTAATTCTATAATGAAAATTTGCAATTCTACTGGAAGAATTTAAATTATTAGTTTTAGATATGACACTTTAATTATTCTAGGAAAATGTTTGTTTGTTTGTTTGTGTTGATTTACCTCCGTTTCTGCTCACTATGGGCTAATTGGACGCCCCAGAGAGAGGGGAGAGGATACAGAGAAACCCGGGCGCGATGCCCTACTCTTATTATTGACTGAGTTTCTCTGGGTTTTTTTAGATGCCCAGTGTAAAGCACTAATACATCAGACCTCGGTTTATAGTCTTATCTGAAGGACTAGAAAAATGTACAACTCTACTAGAAGAATTTATTATAAGTGTTATATATATGACACTTTAACTCTACAAAGAAAATCCACAATTCTACTGGAAGAATATATTATTTTAAGTTCACAAGTCTATATTCAAAACATGACAAACAACACATAATTGTGAATGATTTTAAAAGAGGATCAGAGTTTGTCCTAGGAGAGATTGCGATCGCAATCTGTCCTAGGAGAATTGACGATTGTCCTGAATCGCAATTTCTACTGTAACATATACATAGACTCTACCACATACATAACAAAACATATACCAGTAGCCAAAGTTACAGTTATGGACAAAGCGAGAAAAACCAATATGCCCCAAAATTTGTTGAGGCATAACAGCACAAAAATCATCTCTGAGGGTTATGGTTTCTGATTGCTAAGGGGAGTGGGGTAGATGTATGGGAGTTATACACATTTCAATGAAACTCACAGTGACTGTTGGCCGGGCTAATGGGTACAGCAGAATCAGTAGATGGATGCCAATGCCTATCAGAATACCATACTGAAACAAGGAAATATACAATTAAACCGTTTACCTCATGAATATTCATGTAAGGATCCTGATCAAAAACAAAGTTATGTGGTGTCTCATCTGGATCCAAACTGTTTGTATTGATAATTATGATTTTGCTGCTAGTGTGCAAAGAGTTTTAAAATTATAATATATAAAACTAGACCTAAACCTTCAATATATAACACTCAATAATTATACATAAGAAAATAATTTCAGTTTTCAGGAAAAAAAAAGTAAACATAAGTATATGTAAAACTAACAGGTATATTTTGTATGTATTTGGTCATAAAATGGTGCCGAATTGACTTGAATAATTCAGCCAAATGGTTATCAAAATGGTGACAACTTGATGTATTCAGCCAAATGGTTACTAAAATGGTGCCAAATTTACTTATTCAGCCAAATGGTTACCAGAATGGTGCCGACTTGACTTATTCACAAATTGAATATTTAGGGCAATTACAGTAAGTTCTTTTTTTAGTCAACAAGACATTGCAACAGTGGCATTGAGCTAATATTACATGTATAGCAATAAGGAAATATGCTCTGTAAACATGACATTGAGCTAATATTACATGTATATCAATAAGGAACTCTTCTCTGTAAACATGGCATCTGTCTCAATTCTTAAAGCACAACTCATATATTTTCCTTTAACCTTTAGCCTGCTATGGGCAGATGAGTGAATACCTATGCAAACAGTTTGGATCCAGATGAGACGGCGAGTAACTCAGCGTCTCATCAGGATCCAAACAGTTTGACACCCTGATTGCATTTTGGTAGACAAATTTATAGCTTGAATTTTGAAAATGTAGTAGGTGAAACATTCTGTAAAAATAAATTGCTCAGAAGGCTAAAGGTTAAAGTGATGCTTTTTTGTCAACAATGTTTTGCATACAGTTTAGCTTCAGATGACATAAAGAGTACCTAGGCATCTAATGTAAAGAGTATCTAGGCATCTAATGTAAAGAGTACCTAGGCATCTAATGTAAAGAGTACCTAGGCATCTAATGTAAAGAGTACCTAGGCATCTAATGTAAAGAGTATCTAGGCATCTAATGTAAAGAGTACCTAGGCATCTAATGTAAAGAGTACCTAGGCATCTAATGTAAAGAGTATCTAGGCATCTAATGTAAAGAGTATCTATGCATCTAATGTAAAGAGTATCTAGGCATCTAATGTAAAGAGTATCTATGCATCTAATGTAAAGAGTACCTAGGCATCTAATGTAAAGAGTATCTAGGCATCTAATGTAAAAATATCAAATTAAATCAAATTAAAACTTCCATCTGTGCAACAGATAAAGGTGCATATTCAAATACTAAAATCATCATTTTTTTCCACCAAACCGTAGGTTGTGACCTGTCTTTAGAATCGTCTCAGAGAAACAATTCTAAAGAGTGATCACAACATAGGGTTTGGTGGAGAATAAAGGAGCTATTCTTGACAATATTTTAATTGACACATCCTATCTGGCACTCTGCTTACATGTTGTGTAAACTTACCTCAATTCCTATGGCAAAGGACATGATAAAAGTAAGACCCCAAGGAACTAAGGCTATTTCTGAAATAACAGAACATGTAAATGTAAACTATATTAATACCGAAATGTACAAGTGAATCATTAATTTGTGAAATATCTGCCTTGACCCACATCTCTCTATAAGGAATATTTTACATCTTGATTTCTTGTATCTGTTAGAAAAGTCCAGCTTGGTAGCATGCAAAAATACTCACAAGGTTCTAAGGTGGCTCCACTTGCACTCTGACAATGATACTGAAGGTCAGATTAACTCTTTATTCCATAGAGATGCCCTTTGACACCTTGGCAAACATCGTAGACCCAGATCAGACAGCTCCTACAGGAGCCGTCTGATCAGATTATACCCTGTTTGCTTAGAGAATATCTTAACCCATTTCAGCATATTGATGCCATATGGCGCCTCTGTAAAGGTCACTTTTTAAAGCCATTGTGATAAATAGAACATCTGCTCCATAGGAGCAAATGCTCTATTTATCACAATGGTTTCAAAGCTACACAATTCTAAATTTCCTTTTCTCTAGTAAATACTCCTTTATTTAGGTAGATTTATTCAACGAGATTGGATCTAACTAGAACTGTAAGCCAAAGGCTAATGAATACCCCTCACCTGGCTGCTTGTTAGAACACCTTATATCAATCTGAACATATGTACATACAGAAATATGAAGAGATTTAAAAACAATACATGACCCAACCCAATTTATGTAATAAAAATGAAGATGTTCAGCAAAAATGAAGAATACCTAATTCAGAATTCAGAGAAATAAGACCCTTTCATGAGGTTTTATCCACACAGCATATTTTTCTCACATTCTAAGTACATGTGTAATAAGTTATGGGAGCATTGAAAGCAATGCCAAGGTCCCTAACCGGTTAAACTCTGTCACAATTTAAAGAAAAGCACATATGTGCTGCACATTCATACAAGAACCTGTATATCATACTTATTGATTCAATTATATCACTTCTAACATGTAATATTCAATCCAAGATCAATCACAAACATAAATAAAGCAACTTTTACCAAATATTGTCGAGTCCAAAAAGGGAGATAAGTCTGTTAAAATTCATAGAAGTGCTATGGCTGCTGCCAGACAATGTCATCCAATAAGTTAAAGCAGCTTTGTGTATTTATGTGAAGTGTCAACTCCAAAGTTCTAAACCAAGGTACCTTTTCAGAAAAAACATTAAGTTCAAGGACCATAACTCTGACAAAAATTATTCAACCAGACTGATATTCGAATTTAAGCTGTAACTCATCTAGATTTAGCTTTATATCAAATATAAATTTAATATCTCCAACCACTTCCAAAGAAAGACCGGAAAATTGAAAATTTGACACAAAATTAAAGTTCAAGGGCCATAACTCTGGCAAAAATTATTCAACTAGACTGAGATTGCAAATAAGGATGTAAATCATGTAGATTTAGCTTTATGCCAAATATAAAGTTAATATCTCCAACCACTTCCGAATAAAAGTCTGGAAAATTCAAAATTTGAAGAAAAAATTAAAGTTCAAGGGCAATAACTCTGGAAATAATTATTCAACCGGGCTGAGATTTAAATATATGTTGTAACTTATCTAGATTTAGCTTTGTACTACATATTGAGTTGATAACTCCATTCACTTTCTTAAAAAGTTGAGAAAACCCAAAAACATTGGTAGGGGACTAAAAGGGGGACTGAAGTTGTGGTCCGATCATAATGAAAATATGCGGTGCACAGGTTTATATGGTCATATGGCTATATATGAAGTTTCAACAAAATTGAAGCAAAACTGTAGAAGAAGAAGGCCGGACAAAATTGTGTCCACGGATGGACGGACGGACGGACGGACGGACGACCTGATTCCAGTATACCCCCGCCAAACTTCATTGTGGGGGGTATAAAAATAGCCTGTGAGGGAATGGGTTAAATCTGATTCTATAATAGATGGCAGAGCTATGTTTACACTTGTTTTACATACAATTGCATCTATTGTAATAATATAAAATAAGTTAATTGATGTTCACAATGTAGTGAAACACTGAAAATGTAGCAGCTGATCTTGATCTCCAGCAGTTATAAATCTCAAACTGCCTGCTTTCCTTGATGCTTTTTGATGCATCTGTAAAAGTCACTTTCTGAAACCATTGTGATAAACAGACCATTTGCTCCATAGGATCAAATGCTCTATTCATCACAATGGTTTCCAAATTACACAACTTAAAAAAAGTCCTTTTTTCTAGTAAATGCTCCTTTTTGGTACATTTATTTAAAGAGTTTGGGTCTAAAAATAGCCTATGAAGTAATGGATCTAGAGATAGCCAATGAGGGAATGGGATACAAGCAAAGCTGAACAAGTCAATTTGGTACCAGTCTAACAACTTTAAATTAGACTGACAGTGTAGCAAATAGTGTAGACCCTGAATGAAATGCTCTTTCAGGAACAGTTTGATGTAGGTGTGCATTATTTGCCAATATTTGCCTGTCTGAGTACTTAAACTAAGTAGGTAACACAGTAAGGTAAAAACAGTACACTTACTGTTAAGTCTCCAGAACTTGGGGAGGATTTCATAGTCCACCATCTGTATAACAGCTGCTATGATGACAGCTGAGAGAGCTGATTTTGGAATGTAATAGAAGAGAGGTGTGAGGAACTGTAGGGACAGAAGTATGATACCTCCCGTCACAATACCACTAGCCGGCGTGCGAACACCACTCTGAGAGTTTACAGCAGTCCTAGAAATATTATTAAGTACATGTACAATCATTGAACTCGGCTGTTCAGTAAAAATTCAGAACAGATAAGCACACCATAACAATATGAGAAATAAGGCATGTCCCCTTGTATTTGAACTGCACCAAGAAAATAGGTGTCTTCAAGGGTTTGGTAGACCAGGCCCTGTTTCACTGAGGTCATATATGATCAAGATCTATACTTGTAATAAAACTGAATTTTAACTATTTGCTCCATAGATTAGTCTTTAAATGTCTTTGCAGAGTACAGCCAGATCAGATGGTTCCTGTAATCAGGATGTGCTCCGTTTGCCTGTGGAATAATATAGATCTGATTCTATAGTTCTCTCAAGGCAAAATTAACCTGTGTTCACAAGCCATTATAACAATTCATTTAATTGATATTTATGCAGAGGTCCAGATAAGGTGCGTAAATTTAAACATTTTCAACAATAGCTTCTTTATTGCTCTACCAAATCCTATACTGTGACCTCTCTTTAGAATTGTCTTTTCAAGACCAAACTCACTCAATCAGTCACTCTTCAAGACGATTCTAAAGAATGGTCAAGGTAGAGGGTTTGGTAGAGAAACAACGACTTTAGTATTTGAGTACACACCTTAATCTGTAGTTCTGTTAATATTTGATATCATTATTACAATGTACATGTATTGACATATTTATGAAGCAAAGAGTTAAAGGGATATAGTCACTACAATAAACGCAGATTTTACATAAAATCATAAAACCTGGTATTTCTTATATTCAGTAATTATTATAAAAATGGTCAATATGAACCTATATAAAAAAAATGCCCCTGCGATACAAAATAAACTGTTTTCATCGATAATTTTTGTTGTACAACAAAATATTATCAGCCTTTGTCGAACAGTTAGCAAAACTAAAATGCAACTCAAATAAATACTAATACATTGCCAAATAATGTCGGCTCTTTGATATCAAACACATACAAGATTTGTTTTCTTCTACGTTTATAAATACTACATTATATGATTGGTTTTCATGCAATATATTTCTTTTCAGCATATAAACAAATGGTTTATGTAATCTTTGGACATTTAGAAAATGAGTAGAGACTATCACTTTAAAATGGTGCAGGTGATGAACGTCAACCAGCGTAAACCCTTATCAGCTATTGAATCTCTGCACAGAAGTTGGTCTGCATATAAACAGCTTGAAAACTCCAGAAGACATCTTAAGCTGTGCTAAGATAAAATGCAAATACAGACTAGCTAACCTTGACCTACTATTACACAACCCTAAACTAGTTAGCCTAACCTTGACCTACATACTAACCTTGAGAAGCTGCCTGTGATTGGATATGAAGATATAAAGGAGCTGATCAGGTTAGCCACACCTAAAACAGTGTAATACAAGAGTGTAAGTCAAAAGTGTAATGAGCAGAGAAGATTAGCCACATCTAAAATAGTGTAATACAAGTGTGTAAATCAAATGTGTAATGAGCTGAGCAATTTAGCCACACCTAAAACAGTGTAATACAAGAGTGTAAATCAAGTGTAACAGTAAAATGAAATAAAAGACGAAACATATTTCTTACAGTAAAAACAAAACAAGAAAGGGTGATATTTACTCTTACCTTTGCAAACAGAGTAGACCCAAATTAGACATCTCCTGCAGGAGATGTCTGATCAAAGTCTGCTCTATTTACTTATGAAAAATACAGATTTGATTCTACAGTTTCTGCCTTGATCAAAGTTTCTCTTGTCCCTAATAAGAGGTTAAAATATGGCCTGTGTGTGCCTTCTGCTAAAGCTCTCGGGCTATTATGACACCAGGTGTGCCATTATGGCCAAAAGGCACACACAGGCCATATTTTGACCTTTTTATTGAATATCTTACAATTTTTACTAGATCAATATGTCACCTATCATTTCAACACAATCTACCATCCCAACAAACCACAGAAATAGATCTAGATCTATAGATCTACTTTTAAAAAAATGAGGGAGGACTTAAGTTATGCCTTCATGGGGATTCGAATCCCCGTTGAAAAATATGTAGATCTAGTCCGACGTAATAATCACTAACACTAACGATGACTAACATTTGACTGCATTGTTTTAAGATTTGTTTGAGAACTTCCTATGGATGATGTTAAATAATGAAGTCACAACTGTCATTTTTGAATAACATAAACAAAGTTAGGTAGTACCAATCGATATAAACAAAGAAATTGATTTTTAATAGAATTGTACAATTGTATAAACTTTACAGATTTCCAGATCTAGAATACAATTTGACAACGATGTCAAACCCCTTTTTTCGGCCATGTTTGAATAGATTTAGAGCTATGTTGCTAACATCAACGCATTGCACGTGAAAAAGATTGTGGGCCGATCATGGATAATCGGCCCGCCGGGCCATTACAGCTTGGTCACATGATTCCGTAATGACAGTTTTCTATGGCAATTTTGTTACTATTTATAGTAAGGTATTCAATAATGCCATTATAAAACCCAGCTAAACAATATTTATCATAATTATTTATTACATAAATATACATCTGTAAATGTGTTAACCCATATATTGATGCCTGCAATAGCCTCTGTAAAAGTCACTTTTTCAAGTCGTTCTGATAAATAGAGTATTTGCTCCTATGGAGCAAATGCTCTGTTTATCACAATGACATCGAAACTGAACAATTGTTCTCCTGAAATTCTCCTTTTTCTAATACTCATTTTCAGTAGATTTATTGAAAGAGGCTGGGTCTAAAAATAGCCTATTTGGGAATGAGTTAAAGCAAATATGACTGAGAACAGTAATTAATTAAGCTCTTACCTATGGCAATCAGTTCTTGGTTTGGAATAATCTTGTATTTATTCTGGCGAGCTGGTAAAAAGAAATAAAAGCATTTAATATCAACCCTTCACTACATAGAAACATCTTTTCAGTGCCTTGGGAACAGAGTAGACCCAAATCAGGTGGCTTGTGTAGGAAATGCTTGGTGGCTACAGTGTATACCCAGATTGTCACAATATTCTGCAATCAAGGTATACGATATATGACCATGTTTATATTTTACCTTTGTTGAACACATCATGCAAATGGCCATAATACGATAGGTCAAGTTATTTTTAACTCCATAATACCATAATACAGCAGGCCATGTTATTTTTTAAACCATGATGCAACAAGAGTGTTAAAGGAACACATGTGTCACCTTCTGGGAGAAGTGTTAGAATAAAAAAACAAAAAGTGATGGATAGACAGACAGATTGACAGACAGATGGACAGACAGATGACAGAAAAGTAATCTCTATATGACACACTGCCTCTCTGCAGGTGACACAATAATCCATGTTATTTTTGAAAGACCATGTTATTTTTAAACTAGAAAATTGTGTCTGTAAGACACAGCGATGCCCCGTGGTGGTGCTTGTCTAGCTGCACGTAAGTTTATAAGTCATTTGACCTTGACCTTGGGTTTGCGGGTAGCATGGGCTGGGTGCGCAATGAAAGTATGGATGGTAGTTTATGTGTATATGCAATTCCATGCCAATAGCTATAGTGGTTAGTGAGATATAAGACAATGAAAAAACTGTGACAACCAACTGCACATACCAACTGCCCGTAAAAGCGTGACGGACGGACGGACCGACGGACAGACAGGTGCAAAACATAATGCCCCCTGACTATCCTCAATGGGGCATAAAAACAAAATGCAATAAGCCATAATAGAATTGGCCATCTTCTTTTTAAAATCACAAGACAATAGGCCATGCTATTTTTTAAATCCCAAACCCATATTCTATTTTAAGCGCACAATTCAATAGGCCACAGTCATAAATCATAATGCAATAGATCATATTCTCTTTTAAATCCATAATGCAATAGATCATAATAATCCTCTTTTAAATCCATAATGCAATATACCATATTCTCTTTTAAATCCATAATGCAATAGATCATATTCTCTTTTAAAATTCATAATGAAATAGGTCAAGGATCTGTAACACAGCAGTTTGTAAGTTTGTAAACACAAGAAATAAGACCCTTACCAAAAGCCTTTCCAATGGCAATACTCTCCAACAAGCCAAGCAGTGGGACAATGATAAGACCAGCTCCAATGTCCTGTAAAAAATCGTTTACTTTGATAAGTATTTTGCAATATGGTAAAACCAACTAGCAAAAAGGGAGACAATTCAAGATATAATGCAATTAACTCAATACCTGACAGAGATGCATTTTCATGCCAGACCAAGATCAGAAGGACCTGTAGGAGCTGTCTGATCAGGGTCTGCTCTGTTTGCTTATGGAATAATATAGATCTGATTCTAAAGTAACTACCACGCAAAAATGTCTCATGTTTCTATACCATTATAAACAGTAACCCTTTACTCCTTAAATCGGCCTTTCTAACTCTTTCCCTCATACAAACAACTTTCTAACTCTTTCCCTCATACAAACAACTTTCTAACTCTTTCCCTCATACAAACAACTTTCCAATTCTTTCCCTCAAACAAACACCTTTCCAATTCTTTCCCTCAAACAAACACCTTTCTAATTCTTTCCCTCATACAAACGCCTTTCTAACTCTTTCCCTCATACAAACAACTTTCCAATTCTTTCCCTCATACAAACAACTTTCCAATTCTTTCCCTCAAACAAACACCTTTCTAATTCTTTCCCTCATACAAACGCCTTTCTAACTCTTTCCCTCATACAAACAACTTTCCAATTCTTTCCCTCAAACAAACACCTTTCTAATTCTTTCCCTCATACAAACGCCTTTCTAACTCTTTCCCTCATACAAACAACTTTCCAATTCTTTCCCTCAAACAAACACCTTTCTAATTCTTTCCCTCATACAAACAACTTTCCAATTCTTTCCCTCAAACAAACACCTTTCCAATTCTTTCCCTCAAACAAACACCTTTCCAATTCTTTCCCTCAAACAAACGCCTTTCCAATTCTTTCCCTCATACAAACAACTTTCCAATTCTTTCCCTCAAACAAACACCTTTCCAATTCTTTCCCTCAAACAAACACCTTTCTAATTCTTTCCCTCATACAAACGCCTTTCTAACTCTTTCCCTCATACAAACAACTTTCCAATTCTTTCCCTCATACAAACAACTTTCCAATTCTTTCCCTCAAACAAACACCTTTCTAATTCTTTCCCTCATACAAACGCCTTTCTAACTCTTTCCCTCATACAAACAACTTTCCAATTCTTTCCCTCAAACAAACACCTTTCTAATTCTTTCCCTCATACAAACGCCTTTCTAACTCTTTCCCTCATACAAACAACTTTCCAATTCTTTCCCTCAAACAAACACCTTTCTAATTCTTTCCCTCATACAAACGCCTTTCTAACTAGAACTTTCTTTCTATCTTTCTAAAGATATAATATAGATACAAATTCTACAGTTTCTAGACTACTGTGGCCAAAACTTCCTGTGTTCATGTGCCATTATAAAACTTAATCAAATTAATATCTATTATATCATTATTTCTTACATGAATATTCATAGGGTAAAGAGTTAAAGTTAAATATAAAAGTTCATACATACACCATTTCTTACATAAATATTAAATGAGTAAAGGATGCACAAGATAATATATTGACCTTTAACTCCACGAATAATCATGCAAGAAATAATGACATGATGAATATTAATGAGTTGGATTCTTATAATGGCATAATAAACACAGGTATTTTGGGCCAATTCAGGAACCTCAGAATCAGATCTATATTATATCATAAGCATGCAGAGCAGACCCTGATCAGATGGCTCCTATAGGAGCAGAGAAAATGTGTATATATGGAGAAAAGGATTAACCTACTTCTATCCCTTTTCAATTCAACAAAGTCACCTTAAATATTGTTCCAGTGGAGATTGTCGTGTTCCCATCATGTACAGAAAAGTGTGGAGCTCTAAAGGGAGGTAATCCTGACTGGACATCACCCGTTTTGGATAACTTGTCGTAGCCATAATGTATAAAAATGGCAGTAATTCCGGCAGCCGATATGACGATGATAGCATTGGCTCCTACAGAAATAGATTTGAAAAAGTCAACATGGCTTCGAGGTAAAAAACAGTCTGTGCTCATTCTCAAGTACCTGTTTTGTCAGATTTTGAGCTTTCTGAAAATCTGACCAATCAGATGCTTGATAATTAACTCAAACTCAAATAGTTTTAGATACAGTAAAACACATTCCTACACATGAATTCTAGTAGAGAAGAATTTAGATATCTTTAGGCAGGTAGCTGCTTAATGCAAGATGAAAGTCATGCAGAAAGCTCCTAGAGGAGCTTTCTGCATGACTTTCACCCTGCATTAAGCTGCCACCTTTCTCCAAGACCGATATTTATACTAAATTTAACATCTGGTTTACAGGGGTTTTACTGTACCTGGAACATGGATTAAAATTAGATATGACAGCTGGCATTCAAAATACAACATTCATGTCTTTGATGATACATGTATTTGGAAATAGCTTGGATCCAAATACAACATTCATGTCTTTGATTATACATGTATTTGGAAATAGCTTGGATCCAAATACAACATTCATGTCTTTGATGATACATGTATTTGGAAATAGCTTGGATCCAAATGAAATGCTAAGTAACAAATCATCTTACTAGCTACATTATAACTATTGTGCCCATGAGTATTCAGTAGGTATTGAAAATTGGACTAAATATTGAATAGGGAAAGCGTTAAACATATTTGTTATATTACTTACCAATTCCAACAAGCCAGATTGCCTTTCTGAATACTCGCGTCGTGATCGGCAATGGTTCATTATTAGGGTTTTCACGCCACTTTATTTTTCGGACTTGCTGTAATAAAAAAATTACTTTATCACAAAGCAAAAGGTTAAGTAAATGTTTTGACAGTTTTCAATGGGATGCAAATCGGTTCACATTCAGGATCAGATAAACTTTAACCCGTTCCCTCACAGGCATTTTATAGACCAAACCTCTTCGAGAAAATCTACTGAAAAGAAGCAATAACTAGAAACAAGAGGGCCATGAGGCCCTGAAGCGCTCACCAGAGATGGGGCCATTTTTGACTCAGAAGTCATCATTTATACAACCTTGGTAGAGATCGAACCATAAGGCAAAGCTGCATGCCATTAAGGTCTAAGCCTTATGGTTTCAGAGAAAAATAATATTTTATATTTTCCCCATGAAAAACTGATAAGTCCCAGGGCAGAGCCAAGTTTCGCCCGGAGGTCGAGGTAGTAAGTTGAACATTCTTGGTAGAGGACCACAAGGCAAAATTACATACCAAATATGGATGGTATCGGTCTTATGCTTTCAGGGACTAAGACTTCTTAAGGTTTTTCTTAAGTAAGTCTATGAAAAATTAATATGCTCTAGGGAGGGGTCAATTTTTACCAAAGGGACATAATTTGTACAATCTTGGTAGAGGACTACATTGTATATGGTTAAGCTGCATGTCAAGTACTAAAGGTACTGGCCTTATGGTTTCAGAAAAGAGGATCTTTAAAGGTTTTCCTATATAGGTCTATGATTGTAAAACTGATAAACCCCGTGGTGGGGCCATTTTGGCCTGGGGGTTATAATTTGAAAAATCTTGGTAGAGGACTATCAAATAATGATATATACTTAATATCAAAGGTCTTGGCATTTTAGTTTCAGAGAAGAAGATTTTTAAAGATTTTCCTATGAAAAACTGAAAAGCCCTGGGGCAGGGCCATTTCTAACCCAGAGTCATACTACATTTGTACATACCAAATATCAAAGCTCTAGGCCTTATAGTTTCAGAGAAAAAGATTTTTAAAGATTTTCCTATGAAAAACTGATAAGCCCCGGGGCAGGTCCATTTTTAGTCCGGGGGTCATAATTTAAACAATATTTCATTCTTCCTAGCCTCTGATGCTTCTGACAAAATTTGATTAAAATCAGGTCAGTGTTTTCAGAGGACTGATGTCATTTGAAAATGTGGCCGAACACAGGACGGATCGTGGTCACAATAGCCTTCGTGTAGTTTTGAAACGATTGTGACAAATAGAGCATTTGCTCACAAAAGTTTTAAAAAGTGACTTTTACAGAGCCTGTGAGAGGTGTCAAAATGAGGGAATGGTTAACCCATGCACATTTTAGTTGGCATGATTCTTTGTATATTACGTTTGTGATAAATTTGTGATAATAATTTGAATAACAGGGAAAATCAACTTGAACCCTTTCCCTGTTCTCTGTTTATTTCAAAGTTCAATACTTACTGAATATTCAGGGACAAAATAGTTATAACAGAAATGGAAGGCAGAACATTGTAGCCATTTCAAAAAGTATAGAAACAGATCTAATTCCATCGGCAGACCCTGATCAGACTGCTCCTATAGGAGACATCTGATCTGGGTCTACTCTGTTTGCAAATGCATGAAAACGCGTTTATATGAAGGAAAGGGTTAAGAATTTATAGCAGAAAACCAGTTTTGCAGATGACAGTTACTTGGTGTGCAAAGAGTTAAGTAAGTGTGCAAGATGTAACCAGACAATGTAGTAATTGTGCAAGATGTAACCAGACAATGTAGTAATTGTGCAAGATGTAACCAGACAATGTAGTAATTGTGTAAGATGTAACGAGACAATGTAGCAGTTGTGCAAGATGTAACCATCATGTTATGAGACATCCAGACAATGTAGTGATTCACTTGCTCAGCATTATGGGAGTTAGTGTTAGGACTAGTGGGTCAAGTTTTTGGACAATATCAGAAGAACGTGGCTGAGTGTAGGTTAACCCTTTCAATACTGAACTTTTAAAGTGGAATAGTCCATCAATGTTTAATGGAAGAGTTTATTCAGCATGAAATGGGATAATTTGAGAGAGGATTTTGAATGACAAACAGTGCAGACCCTGATCAGATAGCTCCTACAGGAGATGTCTAATTTGTGTCTGCTCTATTTGCAAGGCGTCAAAAAAAGTCTCCACGAAGTAAAGGGTTAATGCAAGAATAAACATGAGCAGATTTCTTCTGTATTAAAATACTTAACCCTTTCCTTCATATAAACGTGTTTTCACACATTTGCAAACAGAGTGGACCAAGATCAGACGGCTGATCAGGGTCTGCTCTGTTCGCTAGTGGAATTTGAAAGATCTGTTTCTTTACTTTCTAAAATGGCTACAATGTTCCACCTTCCATATTTCCTTATATCTTTTTTCCATGAATATTCAGTAGGTATTGAAATTTGGAGCAAACATAGAACAGGGAAAGGGTTGAAAGAAGGAACTTTTTACCATGACAGAAACTTTAGAATCAGTTTGATATAATTCCGAGAGTAAACACAGCAGACCCTGATTTTCTTATCTGAATCTACTCTGTTTGCAAAGGCATCAAAAGGAATGCTTATCAAGTAACAAGTTTATTACATATGTCTGAGCTAAACTTACTTTTAGAAGCAGCAGAATGACAATACAAATTAATCCCATGGTCAGATCCCAAACACTGAAATAAACACACAAATAAATAAATAAGTACTATACAAGAATGCTTGATGGAACATGTGCGTCACCTGCTGGCAGAAGTGGATGAAAAACAGTGACTAAAATCATGACAGACAGACAGGTAGATGGACAGACTACAGAAATACATCATCAAAGTAATGCAGAAAGCTCCCATTATGGAAGCTTTCTGTATTACTTTTGTTCTGTATTAACTTTAAGCAATCATTTGCCTCATAGATTTGTATATAGATATCTTTTAAGTGGTTCAGAAATTTAACTGTAAAGTATGTTCGTAAAATTTCTCAACAGTTGACTTACAAACATTGAGCTTATTTCTTACAATATTTCTTACTTCCAAAAATATTTCTTACTGACAGATATATTTCTTACTGACATACATGTATTTCTAACCTATTGACATATTTCTTACTTACAGATATATTTCTTACTGACATACATGTATTTCTAACCTATTGACATATTTCTTACTTACAGATATATTTCTTACTGACATACATGTATTTCTAACCTATTGACATATTTCTTACTTACAGATATATTTCTTACTGGCATACATGTATTTCTAACCTATTGACATATTTCTTACTTCTTACTGGCATACATGTATTTCTAACCTATTGACATATTTCTTACTTACAGATATATTTCTTACTGGCATACATGTATTTCTAACCTATTGACATATTTCTTACTTACAGATATATTTCTTACTGGCATACATGTATTTCTAACCTATTGACATATTTCTTACTGACAGATATATTTCTTACTGGCATGCATGTATTTCTAACCTATTGACATATTTCTTACTTACAGATATATTTCTTACTGGCATACATGTATTTCTAACCTATTGACATATTTCTTACTTACAGATATATTTCTTACTGGCATACATGTATTTCTAGCCTATTGACATATTTCTTACTTACAGATATATTTCTTACTGACATACATGTATTTCTAACCTATTGACATATTTCTTACTTACAGATATATTTCTTACTTACAGATATATTTCTTACTGACAGATATGTATTTCTAACCTATTGACATATTTCTTACTTACAGATATAATTCTTACTGGCATACATGTATTTCTAACCTATTGACATATTTCTTACTTACAGATATATTTCTTACTCACATACATCTATTTCTAACCTATTGACATATTTCTTACTTACAGATATATTTCTTACTGACATACATGTATTTCTAACCTGTTGATATATTTCTTACTTACAGATATATTTCTTACTGACATACATGTATTTCTAACCTATTGACATATTTCTTACTTACAGATATATTTCTTACTGGCATACATGTATTTCTAACCTATTGACATATTTCTTACTTACAGATATATTTCTTACTGACATACATGTATTTCTAACCTATTGACATATTTCTTACTTACAGATATATTTCTTACTGACATACATGTATTTCTAACCTGTTGACATATTTCTTACTTACAGATATATTTCTTACTGACATACATGTATTTCTAACCTATTGACATATTTCTTACTTACAGATATATTTCTTACTGGCATACATGTATTTCTAACCTATTGACATATTTCTTACTTACAGATATATTTCTTACTGACATACATGTATTTCTAACCTATTGACATAATTCTTACTTACAGATATATTTCTTACTGGCATACATCTATTTCTAACCTATTGACATATTTCTTACTTACAGATATATTTCTTACTTACAGATATATTTCTTACTCACATACATCTATTTCTAACCTATTGACATATTTCTTACTTACAGATATATTTCTTACTGACATACATGTATTTCTAACCTATTGACATATTTCTTACTTACAGATATATTTCTTACTGACATACATCTATTTCTAACCTATTGACATATTTCTTACTTACAGATATATTTCTTACCGACATACATGTATTTCTAACCTATTGACATATTTCTTACTTACAGATATATTTCTTACCGACATACATGTATTTCTAACCTATTGACATATTTCTTACTTACAGATATATTTCTTACTGGCATACATGTATTTCTAACCTATTGACATATTTTTTACTTACAGATATATTTCTTACTGACATACATGTATTTCTAACCTATTGACATATTTCTTACTTACAGATATATTTCTTACTGACATACATGTATTTCTAACCTATTGACATATTTCTTACTTACAGATATATTTCTTACTGACATACATGTATTTCTAACCTATTGACATATTTCTAACTTACAGATATATTTCTTACTGACATACATGTATTTCTAACCTATTGACATATTTCTTACTTACAGATATATTTCTTACTGACATACATGTATTTCTAACCTATTGACATATTTCTAACTTACAGATATATTTCTTACTGACATATATGTACATGTATTTCTAACCTATTGACATATTTCTTACTTACATATATATTTCTTACTGACATACATGTATTTCTAACCTATTGACATATTTCTTACTTACAGATATATTTCTTACTGACATACATGTATTTCTAACCTATTGACATATTTCTAACTTACAGATATATTTCTTACTGACATACATGTACATGTATTTCTAACCTATTGACATATTTCTTACTTACAGATATATTTCTTACTCACATACATCTATTTCTAACCTATTGACATATTTCTTACTTACAGATATATTTCTTACTGACATACATGTATTTCTAACCTGTTGATATATTTCTTACTTACAGATATATTTCTTACTGACATACATGTATTTCTAACCTATTGACATATTTCTTACTTACAGATATATTTCTTACTGGCATACATGTATTTCTAACCTATTGACATATTTCTTACTTACAGATATATTTCTTACTGACATACATGTATTTCTAACCTATTGACATATTTCTTACTTACAGATATATTTCTTACTGACATACATGTATTTCTAACCTGTTGACATATTTCTTACTTACAGATATATTTCTTACTGACATACATGTATTTCTAACCTATTGACATATTTCTTTCTTACAGATATATTTCTTACTGGCATACATGTATTTCTAACCTATTGACATATTTCTTACTTACAGATATATTTCTTACTGACATACATGTATTTCTAACCTATTGACATAATTCTTACTTACAGATATATTTCTTACTGGCATACATCTATTTCTAACCTATTGACATATTTCTTACTTACAGATATATTTCTTACTTACAGATATATTTCTTACTCACATACATCTATTTCTAACCTATTGACATATTTCTTACTTACAGATATATTTCTTACTGACATACATGTATTTCTAACCTATTGACATATTTCTTACTTACAGATATATTTCTTACTGACATACATCTATTTCTAACCTATTGACATATTTCTTACTTACAGATATATTTCTTACCGACATACATGTATTTCTAACCTATTGACATATTTCTTACTTACAGATATATTTCTTACCGACATACATGTATTTCTAACCTATTGACATATTTCTTACTTACAGATATATTTCTTACTGGCATACATGTATTTCTAACCTATTGACATATTTTTTACTTACAGATATATTTCTTACTGACATACATGTATTTCTAACCTATTGACATATTTCTTACTTACAGATATATTTCTTACTGACATACATGTATTTCTAACCTATTGACATATTTCTTACTTACAGATATATTTCTTACTGACATACATGTATTTCTAACCTATTGACATATTTCTAACTTACAGATATATTTCTTACTGACATACATGTATTTCTAACCTATTGACATATTTCTTACTTACAGATATATTTCTTACTGACATACATGTATTTCTAACCTATTGACATATTTCTAACTTACAGATATATTTCTTACTGACATACATGTACATGTATTTCTAACCTATTGACATATTTCTTACTTACATATATATTTCTTACTGACATACATGTATTTCTAACCTATTGACATATTTCTTACTTACAGATATATTTCTTACTGACATACATGTATTTCTAACCTATTGACATATTTCTAACTTACAGATATATTTCTTACTGACATACATGTACATGTATTTCTAACCTATTGACATATTTCTTACTTACATATATATTTCTTACTGACATACATCTATTTCTAACCTATTGACATATTTCTTACTTACAGATATATTTCTTACTGGCATACATGTATTTCTAACCTATTGACATATTTCTTACTTACAGATATATTTCTTACTGGCATACATGTATTTCTAGCCTATTGACATATTTCTTACTTACAGATATATTTCTTACTGACATACATCTATTTCTAACCTATTGACATATTTCTTACTTACAGATATATTTCTTACTGACATACATGTATTTCTAACCTATTGACATATTTCTAACTTACAGATATATTTCTTACTGACATACATGTACATGTATTTCTAACCTATTGGTATATTTCTTACTTACAGATATATTTCTTACTGACATACATGTATTTCTAACCTATTGACATATTTCTTACTTACAGATATATTTCTTACTGACATACATGTATTTCTAACCTATTGACATATTTCTTACTTACAGATATATTTCTTACTCAAATACATCTATTTCTAACCTATTGACATATTTCTTACTTACAGATATATTTCTCACTGACATACATGTATTTCTAACCTATTGACATATTTCTTACTTACAGATATATTTCTTACTGACATACATGTACATGTATTTCTAACCTATTGATATATTTCTTACTTACAGATATATTTCTTACTGACATACATGTATTTCTAACCTATTGACATATTTCTTACTTACAGATATATTTCTTACTGACATACATGTATTTCTAACCTATTGACATATTTCTTACTTACAGATATATTTCTTACTGACATACATGTATTTCTAACCTATTGACATATTTCTTACTTACAGATATATTTCTTACTGACATACATGTACATGTATTTCTAACCTATTGATATATTTCTTACTTACAGATATATTTCTTACTGACATACATGCATTTCTAACCTATTGACATATTTCTTACTTACAGATATATTTCTTACTGACATACATGTATTTCTCACCTATTGACATATTTCTTACTTACAGATATATTTCTTACTGACATACATGTATTTCTAACCTATTGACATATTTCTTACTTACAGATATATTTCTTACTGACATACATGTATTTCTAACCTATTGACATATTTCTTACTTACAGATATATTTCTTACTGACATACATGTATTTCTAACCTATTGACATATTTCTTACAGATATATTTCTTACTGACATACATGTATTTCTAACCTATTGACATATTTCTTACTTACAGATATATTTCTTACTGGCATACATGTATTTCTAACCTATTGACATATTTCTAACTTACAGACATATTTTTTCACTCAGATACTTTTAACTTACAGATAGACATTGTATAATAACCTCTGATCTGGGTCTACACCATTTGCAAATGTCAGTCCATGCGTGTCCGGCATTCAAAAGTTTAAGACTGACTGACAGACAGACTTTCTTTGAGGGCCGTTTTATTGTACATGTATTCAAGAATAATATAATAAAATCATCATACTTCGTATCGGGTATGTGTTTGCAAGTCTCATAGATCATATGAAGGAACTCGCGTGGAATGTCTTTCAATCCCAGAATGCCCTTGATTTGTCCACAGGCTATGGTTATGGCTGCTGCCGACGTGAAAGCATTGATGACTGGATAGGAAATGAAGTTCACCAGGATTCCTGGAAAAGATACAGAGGTCCACATAAGAATAACTTCTTTATTGTTCCAACAAGCTCTATGTTGGGACCACTCTTTAGCATCATCTCTTCGAGACTTATAATTCTAAAGAGTGGTCACAACTTAGGGTTTGGTGGAGAAATGAAGATTTTAGTAATTGAGTAATTTTTTTTGCTAATTTCTGATACTATTTCACCTGATTGTCCTTACTGATTAATTTCCATCTTCTAAGTTAAAAATTGTTTCTTTTTTATTTAATCATGTACTCAGTGAATAATTATACATGCAAGAAATAATATCATCATGAATATTAATTAGGTGATTTGCAATGGTAGCAATGTGAACACAGAAACGTTTGGCCATTGCAGAATCTCTAGAATCAGTCGTTTGAGACACTTTTACAAACACAGTAGATCCAGATCAGAAAGGTCCTTTAGGAGCTTTCTGATCAGAGTCTGCTCTGTTTGCTTATGGAATTATAATAGATCTGATTCTACAGTTTCTGCCCTGGCAAATAAATCATGTATTCATATGCCATTATCAAAATTCTGTTGATAAATATTCATGACATCATTATTTTAACACGAATATTAATGAAGTAATGGGGTAATTAGTTAAGGAGGATGTATATTTCTTGACATTTCATAAAACAAAAATAGGCAGAGCAAATAATACAAGCCAGGGATTAAGAAGGATTCTAATTCGCCCGTAAAACAGGAAGTCTGACGTTTGAACATGGCTGCAGTGATGGCCAACACTTCTAACAAATGTCAAACTTTTCTCTACACTTAGACTGCTGATCAACTGATACCTGTTAAACGTTGTTGTCAGTTTCAAGTCACCTATTAGATTTTTTACTGAAACTCTTTCAAAGAAAAGCATTATTAGAGTGTCTAACGGATTCTGGAGAGACTAAAAGACTTAGTATCTCTTCTAGATAAACAATACTGGTAATGAGAGTCTTGAAAATACCAATAGCACCACAGTGAAGTGTTACTGGCAAAAACCATTTATCAGTTGCATTCAACTAGTATGACATGATGCTGTTATATCTCTAATCAATCCCATAAGACCATAGCAAACTCAGACTGGTTTAATAGCCAGGAAACAAAACCAGTCCGTGGCATATGGTATGCTGTATGATTAATTAACCCTTTACTCCATATATACACCTTTGCCTTTTTACGCCTTTGTAAACAAGGAAAACCAAGATCAAATAATACAATAACAGATCTGATCAAACGACTCCAGAATTAGGTCTGCTCCATTTGTTTATGGTTTAATATAGATTTGGATATATAATTCTGCCATGACCAAAACTTCCCGAGTTCATAAATTATGACTTTATAAAACAAATCATGCATTTAATATTGATGATGTCATTATTTCTTACACAAGTATTCATGGAGTACTTAAATCAGCTGGATTTTTATAATAGAATATGAATACAGATTTTTTTGGTCAAGGAAACTACATTGTATATAATTCCATAAGCAAACAGGCCCAAACAATTGTCTGTATGAGAACATGTGAACAAAATATTTTAAATAATGATAGAAACTGTAGAATCAGATCTACAGAATATTATAAGCAAATAAAACAAACCCTGATCAGATGGCTCCTATAGGAGACATTTGATCTGGGTCTACTCTGTTTGCATTTAGGTGTAAAAAGGCGTATATACGGAATAAAGGGTTTAGATATTGCAATAGTACAGTATAAACTATTGACCTGCCAGAGAAGCTTTTTGACACCTTTGCAAAGAGAGTAGACCCAGACAAGATAGATCCTGAAGGAGTCTGCTCTGTTTGTTTTTGGAATAATATAGATCTGATTCTGCAGTTTCTGCCTAAAGCCAATATGCCCTATGTGCTAATATACAATTATAAAAATTAATCTAATTACTGTCAATGATGTCACTATTTTTACATAAATATTCAACAGAGAATGGTTTAGTTAGGTCAGTGTTCTAAAATCTTCTGTTTCTACTGTTTTATCTCGTCAATAAAATATATTCACACGTCATATTTCAAAAAGCTGTCATTCATTGAGGTCATAGACATATTCTTTGGAAACTATCCAAGAAAAAATAACAATTCTTCCAACAGCCAAGGTATGTTAATGAAATAAATTAACCTTTTACATGTACTTGGTAATACTGCCTAGTTATGTCGTTGCAAACAAAGCAGACCCAGACCAGACAACTCATGTAGGTACCATCTGATCTGTGTCTGCTCTATTTGCTAATATGTTACAGATCTGTTTCTCTATTGTTTAATGTCCCTATTCTATATGTTTGGCTCAATTTAACCCTTTACTCAATGAATATTCATGTAAGAAATAATGACATCATGAATATTAATTACATTCATTGTTACAACAGCACAAGGACGCAGGAATGTTTGACCCTGGCAGAAACGGTAGAATCATATCTGAATCATAGTAGAAGCAAAGAGAACAGACCCTGATCAGACGGCTCCTATAGGAGTCATCTAATCTGGGTCTACTCTGTTTGCAAAAGCGTAGAAAGGTGTATTTATGGAGTAAAGGGTTATTTCATACATATTTATAATGGTCAGAGATTGGTATAGATACTCATCAAGACAGGATCCAAAATGTTCGATACTCAAATCACATTTTTGAAGAGAAATGACGGGCAAATTAATTTTCAGAATTGCAGCAGACAACATTTTTACAGACTAAAAAACTTGATTCTTGCAACACACAGAATGGTAGGTACTTGCATTACATTTGACAATCCATGGTTAACTCTTTTCTTTTCTTGACATTCATAATAAATAAAAAATAGTTGAGTCCATGCATTCAGCAATGAAAGAACTAAAGTTGCAAGGTAATACTAAATGCCAATTTGTTATTTATTATACTCTAGCAAATTTAACAGTATATACTACACAGCTCCACTTGGAGTCCTCTGGTCTTGGTTGTACAGTTTGCCAGTATCAGTTCTAATTTCCTATATTCAAAGGGAAATCCAAGTTTTGATGTACAATAGAACCTGTCTTAAGCAACCATCAAAAAGAGATCTAATTATGGGTCCATAAGGTAGGTCCGTAGCTTAATGTTGGTCAAATTATGTAGAAAGCTAGAATACTTTAGACCTGCATTAAGCAACCCCTGCTTTTTAAGACTCCTGTTTTCAATAAATAAATGGCCATTTAGGACAGGTTCTACTGGATTTATATCAATTGACTTTTACCTCACTTTAAAAACAAGAGGGCCATGATGGCCCTTAATCGCTCACCTGTTCGTAACAGATTAATGATTTCAATGACAGATTGCATAATTTGAAAAATCTTGGTAGAAAACCATCAGATGATGCTACAAACTAAATATAAAGAGTCTAGACCTTAAAGATTTTCCTATGAAAAACTGTTAAGCCCCAGGGCGGGGTCAATTTTGATCTGGGGTTCATAATTTGAAAATCTTGGTAGAGGACTATTAGATAATGCAACATACCAAATATCTAAGGTCTATGCCTTACAAGTTCAGAGAAGACTTTTAAAGATTTTTAAGAGAAGATTTTTAAAAACTTTCCTATAAAAAACTGATATGCCCCTGGGCGGGGAAGTTTTCAACCCAGGGGACATAATTTGAACAATCTTGGTAGAAAACTATTAGATAGCGCTACATACCAAATATTAAAGGTCTCTGCCTTACAGTTTTGGAGAAGAAGATTCTTAAAGCTTTTCATATGAAAAACTGATAAGCCCCAGGGCGGGGCCATTTTTGACCCAGGGGTAATAATTTGAATAATCTTGGTAGAAAACCATTAGATGATGCTACATACCAAATATCAAGGGCCTAGACCTTACAGTTCTGGAGGAGAAGATTTTTAAAGATTTTCCTATGAAAAACTGATAAGCCCTTGGGCGGGGCCATTTTTGGTCCGGGGGGTCATATTTTGATTAATCTTAGTAGAGGACGATTAAATAATGCTACATACCAAATATCAAAGGTCTATACCTTATAATTTTAGAGAAGAATATATTTAAAGATGTTCCTATGAAAAACTGATAAGCCCCGGGGCGGGGCCATATTTGGCCCAGGGGTCATAATTTGAACAATCTTAGTAGAGGACCATTAGATCATGCTACATACCAAATATCAAAGGTCTACGCCTTACAGTTTCAGAGAAGATGATTTCTTCAAGATTTTCCTATGAAAAACTGATAAGCCCCAGGGCGGGGCCATTTTTGTCCCAGGGGTCATAATTTGAACAATCTTAGTAGAGGACCATTAGATGATGCTACATACCAAATATCAAAGGTCTATTCCTTACATTTTCAGAGAAGAAGATTTTTAAAGATTTTCCTATGAAAAACTGGGGCGGGGCCATTTTTATCCTGGGGGTCATAATTTGAACAATCTTAGTAGAGGACCATTAGATGATGCTACATACCAAATATCAAAGGTCTATGCCTTACAGTTTCTTACAGTTTCAGAGAAGAAGATTTTTAAAGATTTTCCTATGAAAAACTGATAAGCCCTGGGGCGGGGCCATTTTTAGCCCGGGGGACATAATTTGAACAATCTTTGTAGAGGACCATTACATCATACTACATACCAAATATCAAAGCTCTTGGCTTTGTAGTTCCAGAGAAGAAGATGTTTAAGTAAATTGTTGACGCCCGCACGTACGCACGACGCACAACGCACATACGCACGACGCCGGACGCCGGACACAGGATCATCCCAATAGCTCACCTTGGCACTTTGTGCCAGGTGAGCTAAAAAAGAGCCGCATGCGGCGACAACGCTCATCTGATTTGGTCCTTGTCCACTGCATACACGTCTCCTCAAAGACATCTACCTATCTATGAAGTTTCATGTTGATACCTCTTATACTTTTTTATTAATCAGCTAGCAGAGTAGACCCAGATCAGATGGCTCCTATAGGAGTCTGATCAGGGTCTGCTCTGTTTGCTTACGGTATAATATAGATATGATTCTACAGTTTCTGCCATGGCAAAAATGTTTGTGTCCATTAATCTAATTAATATTCATGACATCATTATTTCTTTCATGAATATTCATGGAGGAAAGGGTTAAACAGCTTTGTTCCTGATGAGACACCCAATGACTCGGTTTCTCATCTGGATCCAAGCTGTTTGCAAATGCGAGTCAGGTGTCACGCTTTAACGGATAAATATTAACATTTTACTAACCAAGGTGAAAAACTCCCATCAGAAACTGGACAACACCACAGACCAGGGTTAGGAGGATGGCATATGTTGGATCGTATTGTATCGGTGAAGTAGCGAAGGCTGCTGTCATCAAGGACATAATGGCTGTCGGACCCAGAGTAATATCCTTCGATGTGCCAAATATCGTGTACACAAAACATCCCATAAAGGCTGAATACAATCCATACTGAAAACAGAAATAGATGGTTGTAAATAACATTGATCTCTTTACCTGATAGATTTGCCCTGAACTGCCTGTGCCACCAGAGTAGACCCAGATCAGATGACTCCTGTATATACATGTAGGAGCCAGCTGATCAGGGTCTACTCTGTTGGTTATGAAATTGTACAGATCTGATTCTACAGTTTCTAACATGGAAAAAACATTCCTTTATATGAAGAATGGGTTAATATTGTAATAAACCTATAACATGGACACATACATGTTGTGAAGACAAGACATCAAATTGAAGTTTGATCAGGGTCTACATTATATGATACTTCATTTGTTTCATTTAACATTAACTCTTTCCCTCATATAAACACTTGTTCACGCCTTTGCAACAGCGTAGACCCAGATCAGATGGCTACTATAGTCTTATAATGATCAGGCTCTAGACCCAGATCAGATGGCTACTATAGTCTCATAATCATCAGGCTCTGCTCAGTGCGCTTTATTAAAGGAATATAGATCTTCTTCTAGTTTTTATTAAAACAAAAGATTCCCCAGAAAAATTTACATTATAAAACTTCAGCTCATAAATATTCATGATGTCATTATTTCTTACATTAATATTGAACATATAAAGGGTTAAGAACAAGGGCACTGCATGCTTAATGCCATAATATTGGCATTGCATTTGCGCACAAACTGAAAAATAATTGCATATCAAAAGCGGATGAAAACTCCATATCATTTGTGAACGAAATATAGTTAACAGTTCAGCATGTCAAAAGCACACAGCTGAACTGAATCCAAATCCAATCTCTTAATTGTATGGGACTGGCTTACACACACACTACTTTTTAAATGATTTTTATGACTTTATTATTTTAAATTGTTGAAAAATGGAGTTTACAATTTCTGAATCAAACAAAGGGGAAAATTTTGTACTGTATTTATACACTGTGACATTGTTATATCCTACTTACAACTCCCTGTGGTGAGTAACCCAAACCAAAATGTATACTTGACAAGCTCGTTCTAAGCGTGTGCGAGCTTACCGTGATCTAGATAGCCAAAATCAAGCTCGCATTAAGATCGTGCAAGTTTGCAGTTAAATTTAGCTCACGGTTTGGCTCGCAGCTTAATTTCTTCTGCGAGCTAAACAAGCTTGCAGTCAAATTAAGCTCGCGGTTTGGCTCAAAGCTGCAAGCTTAACCCTTTTCACGCATCTGCAAACAGAGTAGACCCAGATCAGACGGCTCCTATAGGAACCTTCTGATCAGGGTCTGCTCTGTTTGCCAATGGAATTTGAAAAATCTGTTTCTTTCCTTTCTAAAATGGCTAAAATGTTCCACCTTTCAAATTTCATTCTAATTATTTTGTCCATGAATATTCAGTAGGTCCTGAAATTTGAAATTAACATAGAACAGGGAAAGGGTTAATGCAAGCTAAACTATATCTAAGCTTGCAGTAAGCTTGCAGTTTGGCTGGCAGCTGCGAGCTAATCTGCAAGCTTAATTTTATCTCTGAAAGCTAAACTATATTTGGCTGGTGGTAGCAAAGGTATGTAACTCTTAAATATATAGTATGTTATATATGCGTCTTACATTTCTAAAAATTATGCTTGCACGACCTAAATAAGCTTGTGTGAGCTTAATAAGCTTGCGTGAGCTTAATAAGATTGCATGAGACAAATAAGCCTGCGTGAGCTAAATAAGCTTGTGTGAGCTAATTAAGCGTGCGCAAGCTAAATAAGCATGCGCAAGCTCGTAATCGTTCCAAATGCAAGCTAACCGCAAGCCAAATAAGCCCGCACTAGCCAAATAGGCTCGTCACAAGCTCGTATTCGTTCCAAATGCAAGCTTACTGTAAGCCTATTTGGCTGCAACTGCAAGCTTAATCCTAGCCAAAATAAGATTGCGATTTCGGTTTGTGAAGGGGTAAACGTTTGACAGTGTTTAACATTGGTTAATGGAATAGGTACACATGAGCATTTGATAGTAAAAACTGGTGCACAAATGAAAACTTGATAAGCTCTATTTATCACAATGCTTTCAAAAATTGACTTTTACAGAGGTGTCAATATGAGGGAATGGGTTAAGTTTACAAAAGTTACTGGTCCAGTGGTGAATACGATTTTACTGACAATAGCTGACCTGTTGTGGGAGGTTTGCTATAGTAGCATAGGCCAGTCCTTGTGGCAGCACTGTGAGGGCCACTGTCAAACCACTGATGACATCACACTGCAGGCTGTACAATCTAAAATAGACAGACAGTGTAATGAGACAAATATCCTATATATTAGAACATCCAATCTCTCCTCTTCATTGGTTTATAAAGCTGAATATGTCAACTAAGCAAACAGTGTAGATCCTGATCAAACTGTTCATTCAAGGGCACTTTAACACCTTACCTCACACAACCCTTTGCAAACAGAGTAGACCTAGATCAGATGGCTCCTAGAGGAGTCATCTGATCTGGCGTTGCTTTGTTTGCTAATGATATAATAAACATCTGATTCTACATTTTCTGCTTTGGAAAAAAATTCCCTTGCTCAATGATGCCATTTAAAAACATTGGAGTCGCGTATGGTGACAACGCTCTTCTGATTTGGTGCTTGTCCACAGCATTCACTTCTCCTCAAAGAGATCTACCAAACTTTTAAATTTCATGTTGATACCTCTTATACATTTTGATTAATCATCGACAACGACGATGCCAATGCCTACAACTACGACAACGCCTACCACCAAGTGACCACAACAGCTTGACTTTTTTCTTCGAAAACAGACCAGCTAAAAATAGCTAATTAATTTTCATTCATTCATTATTTCTTAACTCTTTGAATTGTGAGAAACAAGTGTACTGTCACTTGCAAACAGTGTAAATCAAGATGAGAGGAGCCCTATGTTCAGGGTCTGCAATGTTTGTCTATCCTCTCGCAATGTCTACCCTATCATACTGTATGTATTCTACCAATGATGGACTATATATTCCACTCTGTAACCTAACATCAAAAGTTCTACTATATATTCCACTCTGTAACCTAACATCAAAAGTTCTACTATATATTCCACTCTGTAACCTAGCATCAAAAGTTCTACTATATATTCCACTCTGTAACCTAGCATCAAAAGTTCTACTATATATTCCACTCTGTAACCTAGCATCAAAAGTTCTACTATATATTCCACTCTGTAACCTCTGAGCATCAAAAGTTCTACTATATATTCCACTCTGTAACCTAGCATCAAAAGTGCATAAGGTAAAGAGCTAACCCTTCTCTTCATATAAAAGCCTTTTCATTTTTCATGCATTTGCAAACTGAGTAGACCAAGATAAGACTGCTCCTATAGGGGCTGTCTGATCAGGGTCTGCTCTGTTTGCTAATGGAATTTGATAGATCTGTTTCTCTACTTTCAAAAATGGCTGCAATGTTCCAATTTCCATATTTCATTATGACTATGTTGTCCATGAATATTCAGTAGGTATTGAAATATGAAACTAGAGGTTTTTGTCACAAAAACGGATGTCTCCCCTCTAATAAAAACAATACGTAACGGGAAATCACTTAAAATGTTATGGTCTTGATGAATGATACTTCCCCTCATTATGCGTTTTCCACACTACATTTTTCAAGAAGAAAATGATAACAGCTAATAACTCCAAAAATACTGATACCAGATTTATGGCCCTTGTGCATGACACTTACTTTCATCATGCTCTTTCCAAAAATAAAATGTCATTCCAATAGCATCAGTCGAACAGGAGTTATTGATCGGCCAAAATATGTAACAAAGGGCAATAACTCCAAAAGTATTGAAGCCAGAATTATGGCCCTTGTTCATGACACTTTCTCTCATCATGCTCTTTCCATGTATGAAGTTTCAATACGATGGCAAGAGCCATGTAGGAGTTATCGTCCGGACAAGAAAGAATTAAACAAATGTACAAAGGGCAATAACTCTAAATTTATTGAAGCTCTAGTTAAGGATCTTATGCATGACACTTTCTCTTATCATGATCGTTCCATGTATGAAGTTTCACTCCAATGGCATGTGTCACATAGGAGTAATCATCCGGACAAAAAATTGTGATTTTTTTACAAAGGGCAATAACTCCAATATTAGTGAAGCCAGAGTTATGGACCTTGTGCATGACACTTCCTCTCGTTATGATCTTTCCATATATGAAGTTTCAATCCAATGGCATGAGCCATATAGAAGTTATCGTCCGGACAAAAAAGTGTGATTTTTTTTACAAAGGGCAATAACTCCTATATTAGTGAAGCCAGAGTTATGTACCTTCTGCATGACACTTCCTCTCATTATGCTCTTTCTATATATGAAGTTTCAATCAACTGGCATCAGGCATATTGAAGTTATTGTCCGGACAAAAAATTGTGATATTTTTTACAAAGGGCAATAACTCCAATATTAGTGAAGCCAGAGTTATGGACCTTGTGCATGACACTTCCTCTCGTCATGATCTTTCCATATATGAAGTTTCAATCCAATGGCATGAGCCATATAGGAGTTATCGTCCGGACAAAAAAGTGTGATTTTTTTTACAAAGGGCAATAACTCCAATATTAGTGAAGCCAGAGTTATGGACCTTGTGCATGACACTTCCTCTCATTATGCTCTTTCCATATATGAAGTTTCAATCAACTGGCATCAGGCATATTGAAGTTATCGTCCGGACAAAAAGTGTGACGGACAGATGGACAGACGGACGGACACACTAACAAATGGGTAGTTGTGTGACTTTTTCCTTTGATCTTTTCTTGTGGGACTAGTCCCACAAGTAAAACTATTTTTGGCTCTAACTTTGGAATAGAATGATCTGGAAGCTAACCCTAACCCTAACCCTATGTCCCACAACTGGCCAGGTTAATGTCACAAGAAATGGCCAGGTTAATGTCACAAGAGATGGCCAGGTTAATGATTTTACTTGTGCGACTAGTTAGAAAAAGTCACACAACTACCCTTTGGTGAGTGCGGACGGACGGACGGACGGACAGACAGACAACTCTCACGAAAACAATATGTCTCCCCCATATAAATATGGGGGGAGACATAATAAACATAGAATCGTGAAAGGCTAACATGGGTCTGTGCATTTTGCATAAGTCAATTATTTTTTCAACAGTTTCTAAAGCTTACATACTTTCTACAAACCAATTCATTTGATAGATCTTTGTAAACAGTTTATACCCAGATAAGATGCCCAATAACTCAGCGTCTAATTACAATTGAACCCTTTACTCCATAAACATACCTTTCTACGCTTTTGCAAACAGAGTAGACCCAGATTAGATGACTCGTGTACTCACTGAAGCCATCTGACCAGGGTCGGCTCTGTTTGCTTATGGAATGAATAGATATGATTCCACAGCTTCTGCCATTGCCAAAATTTCCTGTCTTCATGTGCCATTATAAAAAATAATCTAATCAATACTCATCAATATCATTATTTCTTGCATGAATATTCATTGAGTAAAGGGTTGAACTGATTTTTTTTTGTGAAAAGAATAGAAGAAATGTAGACTATAAAAACTGAAGTGGCAACAGTTTGCAGATTGAAGGGTCATTGACATGCATGTCCCTCTTCAACTACATATTGTAGTCAGTGTATGTGTGTAGGGGATGAAGGGGTGTGGGGGATGTGTGTATGGGGGGTCAGGGGGAGGGGTGGGGATGGTAAACAAGTCATCTAATTGGGGCAAGAATTTTATACATTTCTATATTTAATGGCATCTAACCTTAATTGTCCAACTATTACTATACATACATAAATAGCCATCCCTTAAATAGCTCGTGACTGCGTTGCTGATCCAAATTAAATTTTCAACATACTTCAAAGAAAAATGGCAGCAAATATGTCAAAATGCCAACAACGGAGAATAAGTCAGCCACATATGACAAGTTCGTCATTTTTCTATTTTCCCTGTCTGCATGGTGTCTAAAGTATGCATCTAAACCTTTATAAAGCTAATGATACATTCATAGCGACAGTAACAAACCAATTTGGATCCAGATGGGACTCTAAAAAATTATGTGTATCATAAGAATTCAAACTGTTGGACACTATGACAGTATTTTGGTATAGGAAGACAGCAATGCATATATTCTAGACATGAAACACTTGAAAATCTGCTTCAAATGCCAGGGGAAAAGTAACTCACACTATAGAAATGCCTTATGAAATCTTTTGACAGTTTTGGAATGCCCTTTTTACTTACACTAGGATTAAAAGGTATTGAATTAAGATTAACAGGTAAGTCAATATGAAATGTTTTATAATCCCTAATTGCAAACCACATCACTAATTAAACAGGTGTTTGTTGGTCCCTGTCCAGCAGAAATAGTCCAGTTGTCAGAGGTATAGGTACCTGACACTGTCATAAAGAGTCGCAGTTACAGACATACTGGATGTCTGGCCAAATAGCGTTGTCACTAATAGTAATGGCTAAAATGAGAACAGGACCCATAAATAGTCTAAACCCACTGACCACAGAAGGTGGGACTTGTCCAGAAATAGACCCCGTGACAGTGTCCGAAAGAATCTTCATATCAGTGCAGTAGCACCTCTTTCAATTGATTACATTATGAGTAAATAAAAATAACCTCTTAACCCTTTACTCCATAAATACGTCTTTCTACCCCTTTGTAAACAGAGTAGATCCAGATCAGACAGCTCCTATATAGAAGCCATCTGATCAGGGTCTGCTCTGTTTGCTTATGATATAATATAGATATTTGAATCTACAGTTTCTGACATTGCCAAAACACCCTATGTCCATGTGCTATTATAACAGATTAAACTTAGATTAATAATAATAATCATGACATCATTATTTCTTAATGCATGAATATTCATGGAGGAAAGGGTTAATTAACTCTTTCCCTCATATAAACGCCTTTTCATTCATTTGCAAACAGAGTAAAACCCAGATCAGATGGCTCCTGTAGGAAATAACAACATCGTGAATATCAACTAGATTCATTTTTATGATGGCATATGAACACAGGAAACACTGAGTTTGGCCACGGAAGAAGTTGAAGTATCATATCCATATAAGTTCATAAGCAAACAGAGCAGACCCTGATCAGATATGGCTCCTATTATTGCTAATGGAATTTGATAGATCTGTTTCTTTACTTTCTAAAATGACTACAATGTTCCACCTTCCATATTTCATTATAACTATTTTGTTCATGACTATTCAGCATATGTATTGAAATTGGAAAAAAATACAGAACCGATCAAGGGTTATGTAGCCATGTTACAGTTAAACCTAAAAAATTACTCCATGAATATCAATGAAAAAAATAACGACATCATGAATATTTATTAAATTAAGTTTTATAATGACATATGACTACAGGAGCTGTAGTCATATTTATATCATTTGGCCAGCAAACAGAGCAGATCCTGATCAAATGGCTCCTACAGGAGCCATCTGATCTGGATCTAATCTGTTTGCAAAGGCATATTTATGGAGGAAAGGGTTAAAAAAGCTGGTGGCTTCTAACTTTTCTGTGTTTATAGCTGGTGGCTGCTAACTTTGCTGTGTTTATAGCTGGTGGCTGCTAACTTTGCTGTGTTCATAGTCCATCATAAATGTTAATCCAATTAATATTCACAACATCATTATTTCTCAACACTTTCCTCCATAAATATGCTTTTCTGTGCCTTTGCAAACAGACTCACTGTAGACCCAGATCTGAGGGCTTCTAGGAGCCGTCTGATCAGAGTCTGCTCTGTTTGCTTATGAAATAATATAGATCTTATTGTACAGTTTCTACTCTGACCAAAAAAAGTGTCCATGTGCCATTATTAAAATCTAATCAATATTCATGGTGTCATCATTTCTGATGTGAATACCCATGGTGTAAAGGGTCTGATTTGGGTCTTCTCTGTCTTCAATTGCGTGAAAATTCAGTCATATAAAGGAAAAGGTTATTCAATTTCTTTTAAAAGCAAAACCTGAGTTATTTTATGTCTCATCTAGATCCTAGTGAGACACTGAGTTATTTAATGTCTCATTTAGATCTTAGTGAAACACTGAGTTATTTGATATCTCATCTAGATCCAAACTGTTTACAAAGATTCACCAGTTCGTCCATTGCTATTTGTTTTAACCCGTTACTCCATGATTCATGTAAGAAAATAATGACATAATGAACATTAATGAGTTGAAATTTTATGATAGGCCATGAGAATGCTTGGACAGGCAGATACTGTAGAATCATATATTGTAAGCAAACAGAGTAGACCCTAATCAGATGACTCCTATATATAGGATCCACCTGATCTGGGTCTACTCTATTTGCAAAGGCATAGGAAAGCATGTTTATGAAGGAAAGGGTTAAGAAGTTTCATCCATTTAATAATTTAATCCTTTCCTTGTTGAATATTTACCAGAAATAATGACATCATAAATATTTATTAGATAGACAATGTCATGAACACAGGAAATTTTGGCTCAAGCTGAAACTGTAGAATCAAATCTATATTATACCACAAGCTACAGTGCAGACCCTCAACAGACAGCTCCTATTAGATATACGGTAGGTAAGTCATTTGATCTAGGTCTACTCTAGATCTGTTTACTAATGCATGAAAGGCGTTTATATGAAGGAAAAGGTTAACACTTAGTATATAAATTAAGGCTGCAAAATTTGTTTTCAATCATTTTTTTCCATTTCATTTTCAAAATCAGTGTCAGTGAAAACTATACTAAAAGAGTTAAGATTTAACCCATTCCCTAATAGGCTATTTTTAGACCTCTTTAAAAAATTTACTGAAAAGGAGCTTTTACTAGAAAAAAGGGAAACATTTTAGAACTGTGTAGTTTTGAAACCATTCTGAAAAATAGCCAATTTCCTCCTGTGGAGCAAATGCTCTATTTATCACAATGGTTTCAAAATGAGACTTTTACAGAAGTGTCAAAAGACTGAATTTTTATAATGGCATAATTTATGTACACAGGCTTTTTTGGTATTGGTAGAATCTATTAAATTTAATAAGCAAACAGATCAGACCCTGATCAGACAGCTCCTTCAGGCGCTGGCCGACTTATCAGAGTCTACTCTGTTTGCAAAGGCATGAAAAGGAAAGGTGTACATGTGCTTAAATTATGCTGTTGCAATATTGCCTATTCAAATAATATTATTGTAACAAATACATTGTATGTAAAACTGGATATAACAAAACATTTTTGTCTTGTTTGTCCCAAGAAATTCCCTGATGTTACAAAATGCAATATATATGTACCTAGAACACTCAAATTAAATAGTAAAAGTTTTTATCCCCTTATCTAATGAATATTCATTAGGAAATTATGAATGCAACAATAGGTCTAGCTGGCATTTTATCATGGCATAATACACCAGGGAAATGTTTATTACTGCTGAAGCTGTAGAATCAGATCTATATTATTCCATAAGCAAACTGAGGAGACCCTGATCAGACAGTTGATTTGGGTCTACTGTGCTTGTAATGCATCATACAGTATCTTTATCAGGTAAAGGGTCATTGATAAATCAAAGATATGTATAGGTTTGTTACTTTCAATTAACGGTACAACATATCAATATCCCTTTAGGCATAATTTTAATGGGGATTTTTTCTCACGTTACAAATATTGTGATGTAATAAATTATTGTTGTTGTTGTCATAGTAATAGCCAATGGACTGATGAGGTTTATACTAAATGGTTACCTTGTGGGGTTGGGAGAAACTCTTGAAAACAATGAGCAAGTCACATGAAAACAATACAAGTCAAACACAGAGAATTATAATTATAAGTTAACAGTGTGATGACATTGAACCATTCTAACCAATTGGCTGAATGGAACAAATCAAGTGTCTGCTATTTTTCGTCATGTTTTGAGAGTACAATCATGTACACAATATGTAATAAAGAGAAAATCTGATTTGATTGCTTGTTGAGTTTAACCTTTTACCCCATAAATATTCATGAAAGAAATAATGACATCATTAGCTTATTTTTTATAATGGTACATGAACACATGCAATTTTGGCTATGGTAGATACTGTAGAATCATATATACATTTGTATCTAGATTATTGCATGACCAAACAGAGTAGACCTCATATAGGAGCTGTCTGATCTGGATCTACTCTGTTTGCAAATGCTTAGAAAGGCCTGTTTTTTTAGGAAATGGTTAAGACATTTATATCAATAATATAATTCAGACTAATTAAACAACTACTCACATGAAAGCTTTTAATATCAACCCTTAAAGGGTGGGAACTGAGTATAATTATCAGACCTTTGCAAACAGTGTAGAGCCAGATCAAACAGTGTAGACCCAGATCAAACAGTATAGACCCAGATCAAACAGTGTAGACCCAGATAAAACAGAATAGACCCAGACCAAACATTGTAGACCCAGATCAAACAGTGTAGACCTAGATCAAATCATTATCTCACACTTTAGTTTTTGTCTTGGCCAAAAATTCAAGGGCGCAAAAATCTGGAATCTGGAGTGAAACCCGGGGAGCTCATGACCTATATAGTCGGCTGTAAGTTTCCCCGTCAGATTTTTCAACACCTGAAGTTTTGGCTTAGCCATAGGAAAAAGATCTCAAACATTTATTATAATGATATATCAATATTATTTTTATAAAATATAAAATTCTTGTGGTAATTTTTTTTAATAGTAATGCTTGAGTATGTTTTGTGAATTTATTTAGTAATTTTGAAAAATGAAACTTCAATGTTTGACGTTAAGTGAAGCACATTTGTTGGTTACAATGATAAAAGTCAGCAGCTAAAATGAAGTGGACAAAATTTCTACATTTGCTCTGTCAATTATTTGAACATCATATTCCCCTGATACAATTCGCAAATACTCTTGAGGTAATCACTTTACTAGATTAACAATCATTCAGTTGATATAAAAAAATTTGTTTTGTTTTTTTAAAAATTTAATAGGGTCAAAGTTTAAGACAAAAATTGAAAAGATGATATCAAAAACATGTGTATCAAGATCTATAGTAATTTTAATTCTTAACCCCTTAGACCTGAGGAATAATGTCATTACGAATATTAATTCGACAATGTTTCTTTATACATGTAATTGCATGTGAAATTTTGGTGCTAGCACTAACTGTTACAAAGGATCAAATCCATAATAGTCCATAAGCAAACAGAGCAGAACCTGGTCAGACAGCTAGTTCCTACTGGAGCTGTCTGATCTCGGTCTACTAAATTGTTTGCAAAGTATGTGTTAAAAGGTGTATGTATAACATAAAAGGCTAAAAATATAGAGTTAATGTACGGGTTGAAACATTACAATATACAGACTGTGGAAACATTGGAAAACTTAAAAGCATTCTATAAATGTTTTACCCCTTCCCTCATAGGCTATTTTTAATTTCCAACCTCTTTGATTATTATCTATCAAAAAGGAGCATTTACTAGAGAAAAGGAAAATTTTAGAATGATTTATAGTACTGAAACCATTGTGATAAATAGAGCATTTGCTCCATAGAAGCAAATGCTCTATTTACCACATTGGTTTGAAAAAGTGACTTTTACAGAAGAGTAGAAATGTGTATTTATGGAGGAAAGAGTTAAGGAAAATGAATACAATCACATAGTAATATATTACATAGTCTTCATTATAAGTTAAAACAGTTTAGTTAAAGTAACAACATTTATCAATGAAAAAATGCTTTCCCAGATTTCTTTCAATCTCTAGCAAATCTGTTGTTAAATTAAATATTCTGCAAATACTTTTGACACTTTTATCTTAAAATTATTTCTGAAATGAAATTCTGTGACTCTTTCCTTCATATAAACACCTTTTCATGTCTTAAATTTGCAAAAAGGGAAGACCCAGATCAGATGGCTCCTATACAAGCAATCTGGTCAGGGTCTGCTATTTTTGCGTGTGACAATTTAATAGATCTGGCCCTACAATTTCTTATACCAACATAAAAAATCCAGTGTACATCATTGTATGTCATTGTAAAACTTCAGCCTATAAATATGAATGAGGTCATTATTTTTTTTTTATGTGAATATTCAACAGGGAAATGGTTATCCCATTACTTCATGAATATTCATGCTAAAAATAATTACACAATGGATATTTATTACACTAATTTTGTTAATGGCATAATGAACAAAGGAGTTGGGTCATGGCAGAAATTATGAAATTAGCTCTTTATGATCCCAAAAGCAAACAGAGCAGACTCTGATCAGACATGTCCTCCTCTGGGTCTTCTCTGTTTGCAGAGGCGAAGAAAGGTGTATCTATGGTGTAAAGGATTAAGGAAAACATTGATTCTGTACTAGAGTCTGTGTGGTCAAAGACAATCAATTTTATGACATCTGCTTAGATGGCTATAAAGGTGAATACACCAAGGGTTAGCTTATATGACAAGAAAAAAGGAAACTCTGAAAATATAATAAAATTATAAGTTCGTGTAATTGGTTTTTCTGAAGAAATAAAACAAGATGAAGGATATTAGAGAAACAAAAATAATAAATTTAAACCTGAGACATTTGCTTGAAAAAAAAAGAATTAATAAAAACACACACAATAAATATATATGAAATATACTCACGAGTACTGAGGTAGCCATTTTAATATAGGAAATTTGCTTTTAATATTTTTCACGGAGAAAAATTCCTTCGCGTATTGCTTCATGGTTGAGATTTGGTTGTGAACTGATCTTGCACGCTGACTTGCTGGCCTATCTATCCTTAGTCTTGTCAACCTCTGACCTCCTGACCCCCAGGCATTCCCATCATGCCTTAGGAGTGGTTCCTGTTCTGAACTCATATCTTATCACCTCATTCATACTGTAATTAGAAAAAGAAAAATTGCTCGAATGATCTGTTCAATTAACATTTCATAGAAGGTAACATGTTATCATTAAACATCTTGAAACGTGTTTACATCTGTAGCTAACTGTCATTCTCTGAACCCTTAACCTGTTCTATGTTTATTTCAAATTTCAATACCTACTGAATATTTATGGAAAAATAGATATAATGAAATATGGAAGGTGGAACATTGAAGCCATTTTAGAAAGGAAAGAAACAGATCTATCAAATTCTGTTAACAAACAGAGCAGACCCTGATCAGACGGCTCCTATAGGAGCCGTCTGATCTAGGTCTACTCTGTTTGAAAATGTGTGAAAATCTGTTTATATGAGGGAAAGTGTTAACCCTTATCTTGGTGAAAATTTATGTCATCATGAATATTTATCAGCTGAATTATTAAAATGAAAAATGTTTAAGGGAATATTTTGTTTTGACAATAACTGTAGAATCGGACAAATACCATGTCAAAAGCAAACAGAGCAGATCCTGATCAGATGGCGCTGATAGGTCAGCCATCTGATGATCTGGGTCTACTCTGCTTGCAAAGGTGTGAAAAGGTATTTATATATGAAGGAAAGGGTTAAACAAATTAATGTGACAGATATATACAAGATAATAGAGTAACTCAATGTCTCCAGAGCTACAGATAAAGCTGCATACTCAAATACTAAAATCGTTAATTCTCCACCAAACCCTATACTATGACCACTCTAAGAATCATCTTTTCTAAAGAGAGGTCACACTGTAAGGGTTTGGTGGAGAAATAAAGGAGCTATATTTGAAAATATTTGAATTTACGCATCTTAGCTAGACCTCTGGTCTCATCAGGAACAAAATTGTTTGGCAATACATGTGTTAAATAAAAAATATATTTGGACATTTAGATCAGATAACAATATTTACAGACATTTTGTCACACATATTAAAAGCTAAATAAATACAGAGATACTGATACAAGGCAAATACAGAGATACTGATACAAGGCAAATACAGATATACTGATACAAGGCACATACAGAGATACTGATATAGGGCAAATACAGAGATACTGATACAAGGCACATACAGAGATACTGATACAGGGCAAATACAGAGATACTGATACAGGGCAAATACAGAGATACTGATACAGGGCAAATACAGAGATACTGATACAGGGCAAGTTATCGTTGTCTGCAAAATCTGTCATCTGCAACAATTATTAACCCTTTCCTTCATAGGGTATACAATTTTAGATACAACCTCTTTGAATGAATCTACCCAAAAGGAGCATTCACTAGAGAAAATTGAAATTTTAGAATTTTGTATTTAGAGCATTTGCAAATCACAATGCTCTATTTATCACAATGGTTTAGAAATGGCGTAGAAAAGGCGTATATATGGAGGAAAGGGTTAAAGTCAATCTTTCTTTCTCCTGGAATATACAAATTTTAAATAGACTCTTCAATCTGTTGACACAAATAAGTTCAAATGATAATTTTGATCCTTATGAGATATATTGAGTTTTCAGAATCTCATTTAAATACTTTCCTTTATAAAACATTATTATAAAACACCTTTTCCCACAAAGTAGACCCAGTTATGATGTCATTATTTCTTACATGAATATTCATGAAGTATTTAAAGGTCAACCCTGAAAAAAGCTGTCAGGGGTCAGGATGTCTCCTTGACTCATCAAAAAGAATTTTTAATGAGAGAAAATCTTTATTACTGGTATTGTTAATGTTCCGGATGCTAATGACAATGTATGTATACACGGATAAATGGATGACTGCAATAGCTCAGATTATTGTTTGGTGAACTGAATAGTCACAGGGTGTTTAATCATGATTCCCGCTGTTGCCAATTTGATTGTGTTTTTGAAAATAATAGGAAAAAACAATAAATCTTAGAAAACTGAAGCCATTATGACAGCTGTTGTCGATTGACTTTTTACCTTTGCAAACAGAATAGACTCAGATCAGATTGCTACTAAACAAGCCCTCTGATCAGAGTCTGCTCTGTTCGCTTATGGATTGATATAGAGACTGGTTCTACAATTCCTGCCTTGGCCCACATTCCCATGCTCGTATGTCATAACAATTAATTTATTCATATTCATGTCCTTATTTCTTACATGAATATTCATTAGGTAAAAGGTTAACACTTTGATTGCTTAGTAACCACTCACTCAGTGTCTCATCAGGATCCAATGAGACTGACACGCTGAATGTTTGTTTTTTTATTTTTTGTTTTGTGTTGATTAGCGTCCGTTTCTGCTCACTATGGGCTAATTTGACAGCCCAGAGAGAGGGGAGAGGATACAGAGAAACTCAGGTGTGATGCCCACTAGATGCCCAGTGTAAAGCACTGATACATCGGACCTTAGTTTATAGCTTCATCCAATGGACTTGGTCTGGCAGGGGATCATACCCGGGACCCCTGGTATTGTAGTCGAGGGCATTAGTCACAAGACCAGTCTGAATGCTTGAATACAAAAATTAGTGCACAATGAGTAAACCGTTTCCCTGTTGAATATTCATGTAAGAAATAATGACATCTTCAATGTTATTAACTGATCTTTTATAATGGCCTAGGTACAGGAGATTTTCTGGTATTGCTAGAAACTGTAGAGTCAGATATTTCATAATTTCATAAGCAAATAGAGCAGACCTGGATCAGACAGCTCCTACAAGATCCATCTGATCTGGGTCTACTCTGTTTGCAAAAGCATGAAAAGGTGTTTATAAGAGGGTCCAGACTGAAATTTAGAGCCAAGTGATATGCAAATATTTGGAAGTTTTGGAGGAGTATATATTATATACATTTAATGTACAAGTAATGAGAGGCTATGACTAACACTTTCACCTTCTGAATACTAGAACTGTTACAAATGGTACTGTTGCAAATAGTGAAGACCCAGATTAGGTAGATCCAGTAGGAGACATGTTATCAAAATATGTACAGGACACTACAGGACGCAAGTTAAAAACGCTAAAGCAAATATCTGCAGAAACAAAAATAGACACCAATGTGGTGACAAAAATGCAAAAAAGTTTGGATCAAGATCAGAATGTCAAGTAATTCTGTGCCTAAACAAGACCCTGTGTGTTTCAGAGCATTCGACAAAGATGCATAATCAAATACTGGAATCATCATTTCTTCACTTAACTCTATGTTGTGACCTGTACTCTTTAGAATCATATCTCTGAGACGCTTCTTACAAGTGTCACCAGGTCACAACTTAATGTTTGTTGGAGAAATAAAGGAGCTATTTTTGAAACTGTTTTAATTTACGCATTTTATCTGGGCATCTGGAGTTTAACTCTTTGCACACTAAGTAATTTTTCATCTGCAGCAATTGTTGTCTACTTCAATTCTTAAAATAAACTTTCTCTCATTTTTTTGCAAAAATATGGTCAAGATGACAAACAGTTTGGATCCTGATGAGACGCCACATTTATAATGTCTCATCTGGATCCAAACTGTTTGCATAGGTAGTCACAGTTTCAACGCTAGCGTGCAAAGAGTTAAAATAAAGATTTGCAAAAGACACTTTCTACACTTTTTGAACCTTTTGTACCATAAGAAATTTCATCTGCAAAAATTGTTGTCTGCTGAAATTCTGAAGCTAATTTTTCAGCAAAAATGCAATCAGCATGACAAAAAGTGTTGATCTAGATGAGATGATAAGTAACTTGGGATTCTTATATGGATCAAAACTGTACATTATAGAGAACGTTTAATTTGATACTAGTATGCATTGAGTTAACCCTTTTTAATATTCATGTGAGAAAAAACGACATCATCAATATTCATTAGAGTAACTTTTATAATGGCGTATGAACACATGACATTTCGGCTAAGGCAGAAACTGCAGGATCATATCTATATTATACCATAAGCAAATAGAGCAGACCCTTATCCCGTCTGATCTGGGTGTACTCTGTTTGCAAAGGTGTAGAAAGGCATTTATATGAAGTAAATGGTTAATGTGCAGAGAGATATGCAGGTTCCACAATATCTCATTGAGAGTACAAAACAATTAGATTTGTAAGAATCAATGCCTGAAACTAAAGTATCCACTCGACATTGCAAACAAAGCGTGTCAGAGGCAGGAAACGAAAACAAATATCATTACTATCCTCCCAATTTGACCTGAGACTCATGCATATTCCGCGTATTATCGTCAGTAATCTTCGGATAAATTTCCGAAGGTATAAGAATGCGCTATAAGAATACAATCCTCGTGGAACATGATTATTACAGGCTTTTGGTTTGCTGTTTTTTATCACAGAGTATTATGAACAATCCCAATAAACACGCCAAAAATTAATCGAGTCTCAGGTCAAATTGGGAGGATAATAGTTTAAGCTTCAGAAACCAACAGTTTCATCCAGAAAATATTTAAAAGCAATATACATATCTGAAATGGATTCAAACCATAAAATTCCTTTATTGTATTTTTTATTATTTCTAAAGTCTAAAGAAACTACAAAAAATAAAACAACAACAATGATAATGATAATAATAATAATAATACCTGTAAGAAAAATAATTATTATTATTAATTATTATTATTAATGTTATTATTATTATTATTATTGTTATTATTATTATACATTTAGAGTCTACTAATCTTTTCATATTATATATAGGGGCATTTGTAATATCATTTTCAAACAACTAGTTAAGATCCAGATCAGACACCAAGACGACAGTATTTTCAGATGAAAGTTATAAGTTTTAAACACGGCCAGCAGGCAAACTTACTGAAAAGAGAATCAGAACAACAAAATACCAACCCTGTCAATAACGTCCTGTGTTTGCTAATGTACGGTCTACCTTAGATACATATAACAAAAGACTCAGATATACGTACATACATAAACGACAATCTGTTGCCACAGCATCCAACAGACAGATAGAGACACACCCTAATTACTCCAAGTATTCGTACACCCAGTACGTCTCCTCTCTCTATAGGTTTGCTAAACCTTTTCTACATGAGTATTATGAATATCCCATAAAAAAAAGAGCAGACCCTGATCACACGGCTCCATACGAGTCGTCTGAGTTGGGTCTTCTCTGTTTACATAGGCGTAGAAAGGTGTGTTTATGGAGTAAAAAGGTGTGTTTATGGAGTAAAAAGGTGTGTTTATGGAGTAAAGGGTTAAATTTCATAAGTCAATTCGGCACCAGTTTTATTTGATACCTTTAAATAAGACTGATATATGGTAGCAAATAGTGAAGACCCTGATCCAACTGCTCCTGAAGGAGTTTGATCTATGTCTGCTCTATCTGCCGACGTTCGAGTCAGAAAACGTATGGGTAATCATGCAGCGTAAATCCAATTTTGCTACAAGATTGTCATCAGCAAAACATGCTGTCTCTTCAATATCTTTTTTTTCTTTCATTTAATGAGGACGTCCCTACAATGAATACATATTTTACATAATATTGTAAAACTTTTTATTTTGTTATATTCAATCATTATTATGAAGATTGTCAATTTGAACTAATATATCGAAAAATGCCCCTGTGATACAAAATAAACTGTTTTCATCGATATTGTTGTCTACAACAAAATATTATTGGCCTTGGTCGAACAGTTAGCAAAACTAAAACGTGAGCCAAATAAATACTAGCACCTTGCCGATTAACATATAAAACACGCGAAAATGGTGTCTTCTTTGGTGCTTTTATTTGACTGGTTTTCTTGCGATATACTTCTTTTCAGCATATAAACACATGATTTCCGTTATTGTTGGACATTTTTTAAAACACGTTGCAAGTAGAGACTTTCACTTTAACCCTTTACTCCATAAATACGCCTTTCTACGCCTTTGCAAACAGCGTAGACCCAGATCAGTGAGCTCCTGTAGGATCAGAGTCTACGAGACTGTTTGCTTAAGAACCAATATAGACATGATCTACAGTTTCTGAAATGCCCAGGAATTCCTGTGTCAATTAATGTGGCATTATAACAATTAATCTAATTATGATTCATGATGTCTTCCTTTCTTACATGAACCTTCATGGAGTAATGGTTTAATATCTTAGTGTTTGTTTTTCTTAACCCTTTACCCCATGAATATTCATGTAACAAATGTAACATGGACACACAAAGTTTTTGCATGATGGCAGAAACTAGAATCATATCTATACAGTGGCGTAGCTTCCTATAGTCATTTTAAACAAGTTTCTTGGGCGCTTAAATTTGTTTTGAAATATAAACAAAAATTACTATGGCGAAAATGTTCCGAATTATCTCGACATTGGATGTCTTACATTCTCCTCTATCGATGAAGACACCAAGAAGAAGTTGTTACAAGGATCCTGGCCATCATGTCTTCAATACAAATTCCCCACATGGTTAGTCGGTTTTACCTAATGTAGGCAATATATGAGGTCTGACGTCACGTCATGTTGAGTTGAATAAAATGCGATTTACGTTAAGTAAATTGACTTAATTGAAGTAGATCTACTGCAAAAACTGATTTTAAGATTGCGAAAATAAAAACAGAAACGGATTTCAAAATTCTTTATTCTTATTTGTGCATTTTTGGGTTCGATTTAAATACGACTTCTCGACCAGTGTGTGCAATAGTAGCCATGTAGCATAGGGGTTAGCGTGTTGGCTTTCAGATTCTGATATCGTGGATTCAAGCCCCAGTAGTACCAAACATATTTCTTTTTCTGTTTTTCTTCTCTTTTTATTATTATTTTAAATGTTTTTGGAATATACAAAATGCTTTGGAAATAAATCTGCAGCTAATACTTTTCTCACTTCATTAACCTTTGACTTGTTCACTTAATAATATGTTATAGGCCTATCCATAGGAATGATCTTTCAGGTGAAAATGCAAGGTTATATATTGGCGCATAGACCACAAACACCTGTCTTTTTAAAATAGAATATATATTACTTTACTTATAAACCTTTTTTGTCTTTTCCAGTGCATTTGGTGCCATTGCTAAGCTGCGCAAACTGAGTGGAAAATGGTTAATGGAAACGCCATGGTTGAGGTACTCAATCACAAAGGACGCTGTGTTCTGCATGAACTGCTGTTTGTTTGGAGCCGTGGATTGGCGAAAGAAAACATTCACAACCGGGACGTGTGACTGGAAGAACATTTCGTTGTTACTCAAGCGTCATGCAGAGGAAAAATGTCATCTTGACGCATCTGTCCATACAGAAAGCTACTTGGACATCATGTCTGGGAAGAGTGACTTGATCAACAAAAAGCTATCAGATAGTGCGAAGAGTTCAGTGAACACAAACAGACATATACTGGCGAGAATCATTGAAGTGCTTGTGTTATGTGCAAAACAGAACATTCCATTACGTGGACACACAGAGGAGAACAGTAACTTCATGGCAATACTGAGGACTCTTGCACAAAATGACTTGGAGAATGATTTGTTACACGCTGTGGATGAAACACGTGTTGTTATTAAGTTGTGCAAAGATGAAAGGGCTGACCAAACTGTTTGTATGATCTGTATAACTGTATGACAAGGCCTTAAATATAAGCGCCGAATTTGACATCCAGCTGTCCATGTCGAGAAGAGCTGGTCGACAACAGAACAGAGCCAACCCTCATGTATAAAACGTGCAATACTTATTGCCGTCAAAATTCGACGATTTGCAGTATGATATGCTACCCGAAATCTACGCTGCTTTTGTCCCCGACCTACCTCAAACGTATGACACTTTCAAGTCGGAAGTTGCAAGATGGAGGGTGAGATGAGGCGTTATTGACATGAAGCCTTCCCGACTCCAGGAAGTTCTCCAACAGACGAACAAGGACATTTGTGCTGTCATAGTGTGTCCTTTAGACCATGCCGCCGACATGGGCATCTTGTGAACGGTCATTCAGTTCCACGAAACGTATCAAAAACTACTTGCGGACCACAATGACATCCGAAAGGCTTTCTGCGCTTGCACTGATTCATGTGCACAAGGACATGGACATAAACGTTGACCAAGTTATCAAAGATTCGCTTCGTAGAAATGCAGAAAACTTGATTTTTTCTAAAACATTCACATTTGATTTAATAATGGTACAGTAAAACCTGTCTTTAGCGACCATTGTTTGAGGAAGCATAAAGAACATAAAAGGCAGATTATAGCTTAATGCAGGTTGGAAGTAATGCAGAATATGTACTCCTATAGGAGCTCCTATAGGAGAGTTCTGTATTACTTCCAACCTGCATTATGCTATATAACCTGTCTTTTATGTTCACTATTCATCTTCGTAACATGGTCGCTGAAGACAGGTTTTACTGTATTGATAGAGCAAGACTTTTAGTGGTCGGGACTGCAAATAGTCCCACATTTGTGGACGATAGATCTACATAGAGTTTGTATTAGTATATGAATGTCGGTGGCAGCTGAATGGTCTCAATTTCGTTTCCATTTCGTCTCGATGACGGGGCAAAAACAATCAATAAACTGGAAATGAAATCGAGACAATTCTGCTGCAACCGACTTTAAAATACTAATACAAACTCTATGTATCGTGCACGAATACGGAACTATGTGCCGTCCCGATTCTTAGCTTGCTATGACCCCGTGTATGTGGTCTGGAAATGTATTCAGATGTTTAAACGTGTGCTAGGTTATTCCTTTACAAAAATACCTGTGAATCAATCTATTTGTTTTATTAAGTGACATGGAACTGATAGACCGTTCACAAGTAACACGATTGTTATAACGTTCAAGATGACAATATATATGTGGTTAAAGAAACATTTTTATTTGTTCTAGATATACGCCAAAATGCATTTCCGACATTCTATGATCAAATTTTTTTTTTGTGGGAAACCCCCCAGACCCCCCTCAATTTTGGCCTACACATACATTTAATCCAAGCTATGCACCTGCTATATTATATCATAAGCAAACAGAGCATACCCTGATCAGATGGCTCCTACAGAAGTAGAAAGGTGTATTTATGGAGTAATGGTTAAATTTAGATCTAAAGATATGGATATGGTAGTTAATTAACCAAGGAATGGATTCTGTTAGATTAATCAGCAGTTTCTGAGAAGAAAATGTTTTGGAAATCATGGAAATCTAAAGCTTTGCCCACGCTGACTATGTTTTAATATAATTTTTTAAGGAATTCTATGGATGATCAGTTAATGATGTTTTGGCGTATGAATTTCTGAGACAAGTGTTAAGTGAAAAGTTATATACAGTGCTCCCTCTCTATAACGACACCCTTTGGGATACGAAGATTGTGTGTGTTGTTCAGAGGGAGTTGTTATAGGGAGGGAAAATCAAACATAACTAGCTTGTTTGCAGATCCCCAGATAAGGTGCATTTCGAGAACTAAAACCGTTATGCCTCAATCAAACCCTATGTTGTGACCACTCTTTAGAATCGTCACAAAGTGACGATTCTAAAGAGTGGTCACAACATAGGTTTGATTGAGGCATAAAGAAAATACGATGGAAAAAGGTTGTTTCTGGAGCCCTGTTGCTTCGGAAACAGTGACATGCGTTGTTGTAAGGAGGGAATCGTTATTGAGAGGGCCGTTGTAGAGAGGGCGCACTGTACATGTATTGTTATAAGATTTATATCAAGGTGCATGGCAACTTAAATTCTTTATGGATTACCTATATTTGAAGGACTTGTAAAGGTTGTTGCCCATATTTGAAGGACTTGTAAAGGTTGTTGTAAACTAGTTCAGTATTTTAGGTGGACATGTTTTTCGAAGTAATATTTGACAACACAGTTTTGCTGCAAGACGGACGATAACAGCTTGCCTTGGTTCCTAATGCCAGGTGAGCAGTAAATCAAATGCCATAACTTACATCAAAGCATTTGTGACAAGTTATTGTTATTTGTAAAAATTATCCACTGCTAAACTTCTTAAGTTTACCCCATTTTTTCCTACCTCTCTTCATAAATACAAAGAGACTGAGAGCATAACTATTTTGGGTCCATATCAGACACCAAATTACTCATCTGGATCCAGTTATACTGACATCTGTTTGAGAGTGACATGTAGATAAGAATTGTTTTGCGTACTGATCTATCACATCTCTTATTTCTCCACCCAACCCTATATTGCAGCTACAGTCATAATAGAATCATCTCCCAGAGGCAGTTCTAATCAGTAGCAGCAAAATAGGGTTTGGCGGAGAAATTAATTTTAAGAAAACTATTTTATTTAGATTTCCTACATACTCATCTTATCTACAGCAGTTTTGTTTGCATATTGAGCCACAAATTCATCATTAGCAAACAAAAGGTTATTCAACTATATTTTTGTGTTTTATGTGAATAAATCTTGCATTCCTATCAAGAAGCATATTGATTGTAGCCACTCCATCGATGTATGTTGCTACTGTTATAACCGTTAATCTTTAGTCGGCTATAAAAATCATGTATGCTTAACCTCTGAACTGTTACAATGTTCACCTATTTCCGACTCATTCAAGCTATTGAAAACCATCTGACCATTAGTGTCAAACAGCATGGATCCTGATGATTTAACAAGTTTCTCATTGTCACATCTGGTGCCATTAGCCAAGCTAGATTGAGATAAGCAGGCGAAGGGTTAACCCTTTCCTTTTTCCAATTGTTTATTCCAAATTTCAATACCTAATGAATACTCATGGGCAAAGAGGTTTTATATAGGATATGTTGTGAGTAGCCATTTTGTACAAACTGATCTCTTTTTATCATATAACTTATTTTGAACAAAAATGCAGTTTTTAACACTGGTCCTTTAAACCGATGTCCATTTTAAGGACATTGGATGCTCCAGCAAAATACTTTAGAGAAAATGCAAGTTTCAATTTTTTGAAATACATCTTTAACCCATTCCCTAATGAACATATGTATAAATTTATTACTTCATTAATATTCATAAACCCTTTCCTCCATGAATATTTATGTAAGAAAAAATGATGTAATGAATATTAATTATATTTAAACCAGTAAAACAATAGCACATGGACACATTGATTTTCAGCCATGGTAGAAAGTGTTGGATCACATCTATATTATAAGCAAACAGAGCAGACAGCTCCTATAAGAGCAGTCTGATTTGGGTCTACTCTGTTTGCAAAGTATGATAGAAAAGCATATTTATGGAGGAAAGGATTAACTTAACTTTTATAGTGAAAACATTTCAAGGGAACTTTTGGTGTAGACAAAAATGTAGGCTGAGATCTATATAGAATTCCATAAGCCAACACAGCAGACCCTGATCAGACAGCTCCTGTGTCAGGAGCTGTCTGATCTGGTTCAACTCTGTTTGCAAAGGCGTATTTGTGGAGTAAAGGGTTAAGTTATTTAATACACTCCCAGAATACTCAAAATATGACAAGTCAGCATTTAAAATATGATAGTAAACAGAAACAGTTATAAATAATATTTTGAATAAAAATAACCGTCCTCTTTATTTACCAAACACCACCCAGCAAGGGTAATTAGAACAACACCATAAAATACACCACCCTGTTAAACCATAAAACTCAAACTTCAAAGAGTTTTCTCGAGAGCACAAGTATAAGCCTCTTGACTCAGCTGTAGGTTTGTTTCATTCTAAGATAATTCTTAGTGATTGTAAATTTCTGTTAGCCCTTTCCATGCTGGAACAGCCTTTCAATGTTTAACTGTATTCCGCTCACTATGAAATGGTTCAAATTGCTAGAGGATTCTGATTGACAAACAGTGTAGAACCTGATCAGAGGACTCCTCTAGGAGCCCTCTGATATGGGTCTACACTGTTTGCAAACGGTAGTGCATGCATGTCCGGCATTCAGAGTGTTAGTGATAAGGACTGCCCATAACAAATAAATATATCAGTGTTCAATTAATGTAATCTTCATTATATTGAACAAGGTGTAAGACTTCATGTTAACCTTTTAAAATAGTTTAGATCCTGATTAGATGTAATGCAACTGACATGTCACAAGACCCCAAACTGGTTTACATATTGAAAATACAAAAAATTTAATTGTTGATTTTGAGCAATTATAGCAGACAAAAAATTCTCTTCATTGAGGACAATTGCTTCGGAATTAAAGGTTAGAGATATTAGCATGACTATGTACAATAATAACTTCAATACCATGAAGAACAGTCTGTGATATCATATATGCAAACAGTTTGGATCCAGATGAGATGCCATGTAATTACGAGTTTGGATCCAGATGAGATGCCATGTAACTAGGAGTTTGGATCCAGATGAGATGCCATGTAACTACAGGAGTTAGATGAGATGCCAATTGTAACTTGGAGTTTGGATCCAGATGAGATGCCATGTAACTAGGAGTTAGATGAGATGCCATGTAACTTGGAGTTTGGATCCAGATGAGATACCATGTAACTAGGCGTCTCATCAGGATCAAAAGTGTTTGAGTGTCAATGAAGAAATTTAACAAGCGCCCGCTATAAAACTTGAAGCAGACAAACATCTGTACGGCAGACGACAATGCTGGCATAGAAAGGGTAAAAATAATTTCATATTTTGAGAAATGATGTATAATTTGATGTCCAAATAGTAAATAATAAGGAAAAATTACGACCTCCTTGAGTGTATATCAGTTTCCATTTATGGACAGCCTCATCGAAAAAGGAGTACTTGGACATTTCTGGTATCAAGTTTTGTAAACAGATTCAGGCCCCAATCAAATGAGACATTGGAACTCGTTGTCAAAGAGCTAGATAACCCTTTACTTCACAACTAGTTAACCCTTTACTTCACAACTAGATAACCCTTTACTTCACAACTATTACATTGGAACTCGTTGTTTTACTTCACAGCTAGATAACCCTTTACTTCACAACTAGTCATATAAGACATTATGACATCATAAATATTCAGCCTTTCAATGTTCAATTTTCAGAGTTTACCCCTTTCCTCCATGAATATTTATGTAAGAAATATTAATAATTAGATTAATTTGTTATAATAGCACAATGTCATGGACACAGGACTTTTTGGCAATGGCAGAAACTGTAGAATCATACCTATATTATATCATAAGCAGGCTATTTTTTCAAACAAACTCTTTGAATAAATCAACCCAAAAGAAGCATTTACTAGAGAAAAGGATTGTTTTAAGAACTTTGCAGTTTTGAAACCATCATGATAAATAGAGCATTTGCTCCAATAGTTTTAAAAAGTGACTATTACAGACATGATGTCAGAGGGTGTCAGTATGAAGGAATAGGTTAAAGATGTCAAAAGGGTGTCAATGTGAGGTGTCAAAGGGGTGTCAATCAATAAGAGGGAATATGTTACAGGTGTCAGGGGGTGTTGATAAGAGGAAACAGGTTACAGGTGTCAAAGGGGTGTTGATAAGGAATAGGTTAAATGTGTTAGAGGGTGTCAATAAGAGGAATAGGTTTCAGGTGTCAAAGGATTGTTGATAAGATGGAATAGGTTAAATGTGTCAGACGATGTCAATAAGAGGGAATACGTTTACATGTATAAAAGGGGTGTTGATAAGAGGGAATAGGTTAAAGGTGTCAGAGGGTGTCAATAAGAGGGAACAGGACTGGTTTAAAGGTGTCAAAAGGGCGTCAATAAGATGGAATATGTTACAGATGTCAAAGGGGTGTCAATAAGAGGGAATATGTTACAGGTGTCAAAGGGTGTCAATAAGAAGGAATATGTTACAGGTGTCAAAGGGTGTCAATAAGAGGGAATATGCTAAATGTGTCAAAAGGGTGTCAATAAGAGGGAATAGGTTAGCAGTGTCAATAAAAGGGAATAGGTTAAAAAGTGTCAGTGGGTGTCAATAAGAGGGAATAGGTTAAAGGTGTCAGTGGGTGTCAATAAGAGGGAATAGGTTAAAGGTGTCAAAGGGTGTCAATAAGAGGGAATAGGTTAAAGGTGTCAAAGGGTGTCAATAAGCGGGTGTCAATCAGAGAGAATAGGTTAAATACAGAGTCCACTCCGTATGAAAGGCCTAAACTTGCTAGAGGAGTCTGACTGACAAACAGTGCAGACCCTGATCAGAAGGATCCTCTCATCTGAGTCTCCTCTGTTTGCAAATGCCGGTGTATACTTGTCCTGCACTCAAAAGATTAATAATGGCATTATGAACAAACCCATTTTTATATATATGGCAGAAACAGGTCTACATTATTTCATAAGCAAACAAAACAGACAATGATCAGATGAATCACACAGTCATCGCATCTCGGTTTACTCTTGTACAATAAGGCGATAAAAGGCATATCCATGTCACCTGCAGTTTGTTGCTATTAGATACGGAAGTCGTATTACGCAATGGAAAGTAGTAAATCCATTAATTCACTTGTTTTTAGGGTCTATTTAAGCGAGAAAAATAATCAAGCATGGGTTTTTGTTAAAGTTGGGGGGTTCTATACCCTTGGTTGGTCTGTTCCTGTCGGAAACGAGCTTTAGCGAGTTTCTGACTGGGAACAGACCAACCTCTGGTATAGAAACCCCCGTCTTTAACAAAACCCATGCTTGATTCTATTAGTCTGCACTCTTTGCAAATAGTGGTAATTAAAATGCTGATTTACAATGATGTCATGACATACAAAGGAAAACTTGAGTAAGAAGTGAAGCTTGACATGAATGTAATGCAGAGAGCTTTATTTATATTCTGCATTTGGCAACAACCTGTTTTACCCCTCCCCTTTCCATGTTGACAGAAATCATCAAGGGGCTTGCTATTCGCGTCAATATGCATACCTGTAAATAGTGAAGACCCAGATGAGACAGCTCCTGCAGGAGCTGTCTCATCAGGGTCCGCACTATTTACAAGTTGATTGTGCAACTAGTGCACTCCACAGCAGTGATTGCATAGCGAAATACTTGTACACAGTAAAGATATATGTAATTATACCACAGGGCATGGGTAAAGAAGGAGAAATGTATTTCAAAATTCAGCAAGAGAAGGGTTAAATATATCTACTGAAAAGGAGCATTTACTAGAGGTAAGGAAACTTTTGGAATTGTTTAGGTTTGAAACCATTGCGATAAATACAGCATTTGCTAACTTAGAGCAAAATCTCTATTTATCACAATGGTTTCCAGAGGTGACATTTACAGTGGTGTCAAAAGGCATCAGTATGAGGGAATGGGTTAAGGGCTTTTGTTTACCTTGCAAAAATCACCAAGGGTATTTTGTCCATCATGCAAAAACAATAATCAAGGGGCTTTTGTCTACCTTGTAAATATCACCAATGGGCTTTTGTCCACCAAGCTAAAAATCTTTTAAAAGGCTTTTGTCTTACCTTGCAAAAAACTCATCAAGGGGCTTTTGTCCATCATGAAAAATGCATCAAGGGGCTTTTGTCTACCATGCAACAATAATAAAGGAGCTTTTGTCTGTAACCTTTCAAAAATCATCAAAAGGGCTTTTGCCTTCCTTTCAAAAATCATCAAGGGGCTTTTGTCTACCATGCAAAAATAATCAAGGAGCTTTTGTCTACCTTCCAAAAATCATCAAAAGGCTTTTACCTACCTTTAAACAAGAGCCCTGTGTCGGAGCATTATACATTCAGCATACTGAAAGCATCATTCAACAGAGACTGCTCTTCTGAAAGTTCAAAACGATATCCTTCAATCCCTAGATAGAAACGAAATTACAATTCTGGTGATGCTTGACTTATCGGCTGCATTTGATACTATCGATCACGAAACGTTGCTGAAACGCCTGGAAAGAGACTTCGGAATCATTGGGAAACCTCTTGAGTGGATGACCTCCTATCTAAATGACCGCTATCAAAAAGTGTCAATAGATGGGGAATTGTCCACTCCAGTTAACATGAGATATAGCGTGCCACAGGGATCGGTCCTAGGACCGAAGCACTACATCATGTACACAAAACCTGTCGGCTCAATATGCAGAACCCATGGGCTCAACCACCATTTTTATGCCGATGACTCACAATTATACCTATCATTTAAGCCCAAGGACATTTCCTGTCAACAGGAAGCTTTATCACGAGTTGAGAACTGTCTCAAGGAGCTAGTGTCTTGGATGCACCAGAACATGCTGAAGCTCAATACTGACAAAACCGAGGTCATACTGTTTCATACTAAAAACACAGAAGTACCTGAAGAGATTCATGTGCAAGTAGGACCCTCTAAAATCAAGCCATCTCTGTGTATAAAGAATCTCGGCGCATGGCTCGATTCACAAATGGATATGACATCACACATCAATTCCGTGTGTAGGTCTAGCACAGCTCCGACGAATAGGTCATATAAGAAAGTATCTCTTGCCTGCTGCTACCAAGACTTTGGTGAACTCTCTGGTTACATCAAAGATAGACTACTGCAACTCATTGCTGCATGGAATTCCAAACAAAACACTGCGGAAGCTTCAAAGAGTGCAAAACACAGCAGCCCGCATCATAACAAGGACTTCTCGATATAATCATATCACGCCGGTTTTGAAAGAACTTCACTGGCTTCCGGTTCAGCATCGGATTGAATTCAAAATTCTGACACTTACGTATAAGGCCATGCACAATGAATCCGCCAAGTACATTGTCGACATGCTTGACGTGTACAGGCCCCGCAGAGAATTAAGATCAGCAAGTAGTTCTTTGTCTTTGGTTGTACCAAAAAGTCGTAAGGTAAAGTACGGTGAGAGAAGTTTCATGCATGCAGCTCCCAAACTCTGGAATGCTCTTCCGCCAGGCATTAGAGATGCAAGCTCACTGGCATGTTTCAAAAAATCTCTGAAAACGCATTTCTTCAACATATATTATTTGGGCAGTTTAGAAAACGTACCTGCTAATCGTCGGTTATCATAATTGCTGCATTGGCCACAGTGTTGATCCTGCCACTTCCTTATGACTGTGGACTTTTAAACCCCTTTTTTCAAATATAATGCTGCACAAATGTAGAAAATAGATAAATGAATAACAAAAACCTCATCCATATTTTTATGGACTTCTAGGGAATCCCCTTGCTGTTGAACGTGCGGGTGTTGTGTCAGCGGGATTCCGCTGTCCAGTTGTTGCGGTGGCCGAGGGAGTGCTGTTGTCAAACGGGGCATCCCTATATGCTTGGTACCTCTGGTAACTCCAGTTCCAATGCCGGAGGGAGCACCGTAGTGGAACAGGGCATCCCTCTACGGTATAATTCCGCGCTGGTACATTGGGAGTCTTGCTGGCATGACTTGCTATCCTGCCCTTAACCAGTGCCAGGATTCCTGTTAAGCTGACCCAGTTTCCGTATTTTTGCTTACCAGTGAACTGGGTCGTGTAATATATGGCAGCGGGCAAATTAAGCCTGTACGGTCTAATGCAGCATCGCGTGTCTCAATCAGTCTCGATTTGTCCGATGTGATTCCTTTGCCATTGCAGCCGGTGGGATATGTTGCAGGAACAGTATACGTGATACCTTCTTTAGCTCTACTTTGGCTGGGCTTTTTGGGTTCCAATAATAAGACATTTTATTCTGTAATTAAACTTTAGATATACCCAATTACAACTCTATTAAAATATGATACGCTGTGTACTCCCTCATTGCCATAGCGGGTCGAATAGTGTTTGACTGGAGGGGTTGCATAGTGCGCGTATATAACAGTTGTGTATTTGTATTGCTTAGTTTATATGCATGAACTTCAAATTGATCTGTTCTGTTACCCAATATTCCGGCAATATTTTATGTGCAGTGTTGTATGTTAAACGAATGTACCCAAGTCTGTTGAGTCTGGGTCAAAATTATGGGACGTACTGGCACTGCGCATAGAATGTTGCATTCAAGTTTTGTTTTTTGTAATCTGAGTGCGTTGACACACTATAATAGAACATAATACGACACAGACAGATAAACTTACGGAAAAGATTAGCTTATTTACCAATGTCCTAAATAAATTCTATTTTATTATTATTCTTATCTATATATAAGTATTAAATATATTTTATTTTAAATGTTCTGTAATTTACGCATTATTGTACAGTAAATATATCTTTGTGAAGCGCTTTTGAACGCACATATCCTGTATGAAAAGAGCGCTATATAAATGTGGTATAATAATAATAATAATAATAACATTGGAAGTATGTGCTGTCGTAACATGCACAATATAAATTTGAGTTGAAAGTCACTGTGACCTTAACCTTTGACCCCAATGACCTCAAAATCAATAGGGATCATCTACTGGCCATGACCAACCTTCCTACTAAGTATGAAGACAGCACGCCTAATAAGGTTCTTGAGCGGTCATGGTTTTTGGAGTGATCACAGTGACCTTGACCTTTGACTGACTGACCTCAAAATCAATAGGGGTCATCTACTTGTGGTGTGATGTGTTCTAGTGGTAACGCACTTGACTATCAAACCGGAGGTCCGGGTTCAAATCCCGGTCCCTCCGGAAATTTCAGAGACGCTTTTCAGTGTCTCCCACCCGCACCTCCTGAGACTCCACCCAGGGGTTAAAATGGGTACTACCTGTGAGGGGATCACTAGCCGGTACTGCAGCTGCATGATTGCGCCATATGTTAGCAGTGCTCAATATTGTAGGTGAATGACTCAATGACCAGGGGAGTAAATGTACAGTCGGCTCAGTGGTCCTTCATACTTTTTTTATTACTTGCCATGACAAGCCTCCTTACTAAGTTTGAAGACAGCACAACTTATAGTGATCAAGTTATTGAGCGAACAAGATTTTTGAGCTGACGGTCACTGCCACCTTGACCTTTGACTGATCATGTACTTACTGGCATTGACCAATTAACCTTCCTACCAAGTATGACAACAGCACACCTAATACTTACTAAGTTATTGAGTGGACAATAATTTTTTGTGGAAGGTCACGTGACCTTGACCTTTGACTGACAGACCTCAAAATCAATAGGGGACATCTACTAGCAATGCCCAACCTTAAATTCTACTAAGTATAAAGACAGCACACACATGATTGTCAAGTTATTGAGCAGACAAAGATGTGGCTAACGGACGGACAGACAGACAAGCGCCATACCATAAAACAACCGAAGTTACCTAAGACTAGGCGTCAACTAGGACGCCAAATGGTTCCCGAAGGATTCCCGAATGTGGATATCGCAGATTCTGGATGATTCGGTTTGCCTTCGAGATGTTCGGGAACCCTTCCGCGTTTTTGGAGTGATCACAGTGACCTTGACCTTTCACCGACTGACCTCAAAATCAATAGGGGACATCTACTAGCAAGGACCAACCTTTCTACTAAGTATGAAGACAGCACACACATGGTTGTCAAGTTATTGAGTAGACAATGATGTGGCTAATGGACGGACAGACAGACAAGCGCCATACCATAAAACAACCGAAGTTACCTAAGACCAGGCGTCCACTAGGACGCCGAATGGTTCCCGAATGTGGATATTGCAGATTTTGGATGATTCGGCATGCCTTCGGGATGTTCGGGAACCCTTCTGCGTCATTCCTGAACCCTTCAGGAACCCTTATGGGTGATTCGGGGACTGATCAGGGTCGAAAAAGATTCGGCATCCAACCTTTAAAAGTTTTACAATTTGGTCACCAAATCTTTTATTCGGGAAGCCTTCGAGACTTCCTGGAACCCTTCGGGACGTTTGGGACCCTTCGTGGTGGCTTTGAGGTAGATTCGTGGTCATTCTGCAAGGCTTCCGGATCTCCTATCCACCCTGAGCGGTTCCAGAATAAAGCCGAATCGATACGGAATGTTCCCGAAGGCTTCCCGAATGCTTCCCGAAGACGCGGAAGGGTTCCAGAATCCACATGCCGAATGTATTATGAACGATTCATATACTTAATATCAGTAATATCAGGCTTAACTTATTAGGGGTATTACACTTACATATAGAGACGATAAGTGAAATAATTTTATCTAAGCAGAATCCTTACAGCCATTCTGTTTTATTTTTTAAACAGAAAATAACAGTTTGTGCATGAAATATCTAATTAAACCCAAAATGAATTTGGTAAAATTCTTAAGCCTGTTACAAATTCTTAAATATTTTTTATGATATAGATCAAACGTCTTACAATTTGTTTTTACAAAATGAACACTAATTTATGAAAATTTATGCTCTGGTATAATTTTTAAGTCACAGGCTTAGCTAAGTTATTACTTAAGTATGTTCATGAAACTGGGGCCTGAATAGTCTCAGAAGACGCTGATGTCGGCAAAACTTCTATACATACATGTATATCTGAAAAAGAATGGTCGTCAGATTGCCGAAAGGACTTCGAGATATAAAATACAATATACAAGAAACTTTACGTATTATAAGTCGGATGTTACAAAACATCTTATTTAACATGAGCTAGAAGTTATTTAACGACTAAAACAATAGCTTCTTAACAAAATACATTCCATTACTAACTACCTATGGATAAAATACAAGTATAAAGAACAGGAATTAATAGCTATAAAATATAATACATCTCAGTTTTACTACGTTTTATAAATAGCTTAAAATAGCATGTATATAATCAGTCCCTTATACTCGTAATTGTTTTTTTAAGAAAACAAAACACATGAGAGGGAAGCATTTATATGTAGATGTATGTGTGTGTGTGTGCTCTTCCCAAGTACTTGCTAAGAGTGTATTTGAGCCCCACCCAAAACAGGGTCTACAGAGTTTGTATTAATATTAATATATAGATGTGTGTTTATCTTTTATAAGTAGTATAATTACAAAGAGTGTACTTGTCTTTTGCAAACAGCGGAGATCCTGAAAAGGGGGTTCATGTTTGACCCACCCAAACAGTGTCCATAGAGTTTGTAATTTTGTAACACATCTATAGCTATAATAGATATACAATGTATGTCAATATTTATGTACATTAATTCTCATGTACACACTTACTTATTTTGTAGTATAAGGCTCCATGCATATAGAATGGATATGTGTAAGTGGATCTATACTTGTACTATAGAAGCCTACGAACTATTATCCCAAGATGCAAATTAAGATATGAAATGGAAATAAGACATACATGAGTAATAGTCATTAAGAACTGACATAGAAAATGAATCTTTCTCAATTAAGTATGAGAGGTTTTTAAGCAATCCCCAGTCACATAATTATATTGAAATAGTACGACATCATGCATGGAGAGGAGGATACGGTAATACGTACAGTTTAAAAAGGGGAAATAATATAAAGCAAGCTTAAGCCGCCCAATCCGGACGTGAAGGAACTGTCAGTACATGTATTTATATAATAATTACATGATAATGGTACCATGTACTCCAAGCCACTACCCATTAGGTGTTGGGAGCCGGAGGTAACCCCGCTCCATCCGAATGAATCTAGTCTAGATATAGGGGGAAGCATCTTTTCCGCTCCAACGAGACATCTTTTCGACTCCGAAACACAAAAATGCGACATCGCCATATACCCAGACTCTCAATTTGGCTTCCCTTCGGCCTTATTTCTGAAACGATTCGGCATGTTCTGCAATGCTTCCGCAACCTTTCCGCATGATCGGAAACCATTCGGGAAGCATTCAGGAGGTAATTCTCAAGGTTTCGGCATGATTCTGCATCACTTCGGCGTCTGTTCCGCAACGCTTCGTAAGCCACTTCCCGAATACTTGCGGAATGAATGCCGAATGACCCTGAATACAAAGCTGATCCCAAATCGAGCAAAATTTATTTTGCAATCCTTCGACAAGGCTTCGGCGCTGTAGTGGACACCAGGCACAAGGGCGTATAAAAATCATAAAGGGGCTTTTATCCATCATGCGAAAATCTTCAAGGGGCTCTAGCTTGTCTGCCTTTCAAAAATCATCTAGGGGCTTTTGTCTACTGTGCAAGAATATGGTAAAATTTTTACCAAGGGATTTTTTTTTTTTTACCGAGAGTCATTAATTTTGACTATACAAACATTGTCTAAATCTGCAGTGATTCAAATGCAAGTTAGATGTGACCCTAAAAGGCCTAATTACCCTAAATTTTGGACATCCAATATCCCATCTATACGTGTTTGTAAAGTTGCATTATTCAATTTAGAACCATTTTGATAGCTTAATTTAACCCAATATGCATTTCTATGCCTTTGCAAACAGAGTAGACCCAGATCAAACGGCTCCTGTAAGAGCCATTTGCTCAGGGTCTGCTCCGTTTGCTTGTGATGTAATATAGATATGACCTTTAGTAGTTTCTGCCATGGCCAAAATTTCCCGTGCTCATATACAATTATAATCAAAGCGCTGCAGGTGCTGTAGGCCTGGGCATAAGAGGGGTTGATGGTGTGTTCAAGAAGTTTTTGGGTTTGATTTTCCATGTAAACAATACAAAGTCCAATAACTCTGCAGAATATCATTGAACCGGAACAGGAATAATATATATACAAATAGGCATGTTGCTGATCAATCCTATGAAGTTTCAGGAAAATCCTACCAAAGATTTTGGAGAAACCGCAGAGACAAAACTTTCCATGTAAACAATTTAAAGTCCCATAACTCTGCAGAAAATCATCGAACCGGGACAGGAAAAAGATATGCACAACTTGGCATGATGCTAATCAATATTTTGAAGTTTCATGTAAATATGACTAAACGTTTTCCAGAAACAGCACGGACAACATTGGAACTGGAATAAGATATGCACAACTAGGCATGGTGTTGGTCAATCCTATAAAGTTTCGATGAAAATCTGACCAAAGGTTTTGGAGAAACTGCGTGGACAATTTCAAAGTAAAATCAGACTGATGGACGGACAGACGGACATTCTAACATATGTACACTTGTTGGGCATTTCCTTTGTTTTAATTAACTAATTCTCTCCTACTGATGCCTTTTTGAACAATTCTAAAATTCTGCTTTTCTATAGTTACTGCTCCTTTTGGATAATTCTAAACTGTTGTCAGGATGCTTGGTGATGCCCCAATAACAAGACCCAGCTTCAGACCTTCTCAAAATAACCAGCAGTGATTGTTGATGTTTGCTCCAGTCTAAGCATTTGTATACAGTTTCCATTAATCTGAGTAAGTTCAGCAAATTAGCATATTAACAGTTTTTTTTATTCATATTAACTATTTCGATTGACCAACCGCCTCACACATTTGAATATATACAAAGGACTAATTTTTATAAGGTATTAAACAAAGAAAATGAAGTTTAAAAGTGAAATAACTTTGATATACAACGATTTAAAACTAACAGTCAAAAAGAGAAATAATTCTGTTTCCATTAATCTGAGTAATTTCAGCAAATTACCATATTAACAGTTGTTATTCATATTAACTATTTCGATTGACCAACCGCCTCACACATTTGAATATATACAAAGTACTAATTTTTATAAGGTATTAAACAAAACAAAATGAAGTTTAAAAGTGAAATAACTTTGATACACAACGAATTATTACTAACAGTCAATAAGGGAGATAATCCTGTATATACAGAGATACATCAAATCGCTTACCTAGCGATATACTACAGGTTTTCTTGACAGAGGTTGGCTCTAAAAATAGTCTAGGGGGGAATGAGTTAAAAGTACCCAACAGGGGCACCAAAGTACTCAACAATATAGATGGAATAAATAGAATTTACCGTTATCTATTGCTCTCCATACATTTCCGTTCAATTCAGTGAGGCAGCACTATAACTTGTCTCATGCGGGTACAGTCTGCAAATAACTGAAATACTGTTGGTCGGACGTAAAACCCTGAACTCACTCACTCACTCAATTCAACCAAGCTTTTCCGTAAGTAATCGGACATTTCAGTACAATTTTGCATTATATTTGTTCACTATGCTGTGCATATAAATCTGTAGGTATGAAATAATGCATTTATATGCCAAACTTCCACTAATTGTTTTTTCACTCTTAAAATCGCAAGTTTTATTGGTAAATGTTAACAAACTTTAAATGTTGAAGCCCGAACAAATTTGAACTTCACCGATCTATTTGCAGAAGCGTATTGGCATTTAGATTTGTGCAAGCGGTAAATCACACTTTTCCTCGGTTTTCTTCGGAAATGTTTGGGTAGGGGTTGAAATTTTGGCATGACTACTATGGCCTTCGGCTTGGCAAGCCAACCCAGGCCAAAAATGAATCTAATTAAATTATTCATGATGTTTTTATGCCCCCAAAGGCGGGCATATCGTAATCGCATTGTCCGTCTTTCCGTCCGTCCGCACTCACCAAAGGGTAGTTGTGTGACTTTTTCTAACTAGTCCCACAAGTAAAATCATTAACCTGGCCATCTCTTGTGACATTAACCTGGCCATTTCTTGTGACATTAACCTGGCCAGTTGTGGGACATAGGGTTAGGGTTAGGGTTAGCTTCCAGATCATTCTTTTCCAAAGTTAGAGCCAAAAATAGTTTTTCTTGTGGGACTAGTCACACAAGAAAAGATCAAAGGAAAAAGTCACACAACTACCCATCCGTTAGCATGTCCGTCCGTCCGTCTGTCCTTCCATCCGTCCCAAATTCGTGTCCGGTCTGTAACTTCTTTATCTATCAATGGATTTCAATATAACTTGCCACAAATGTTCACCAGACAGAGACGATGTGTCGCGTTTAACTCCCTGGTCCATGGGTCAAAGGTCAAGGTCACAGGGTACAATTACTTTGTCACAAATTTCGTGTCCGGTCTGTAACTTCTTCATCTATCAATGGATTTCAATATAACTTGGCACAAATGTTCACCACACAAAGACAATGTGTCACGTTCAACTCCCAGGTCCATAGGTCAAAGGTCAAGGTCACAGGGTACAATTACTGTGTCACAAATTTCGTGTCCAGCCTGTAACTTCTTTATCTATCAATGGTTTTCAATATAACTTGCCACAAATGTTCACCACACAAAGACGATGTGTCGCGTTCAACTCCCAGGTCCATGGGTCAAAGGTCAAGGTCACAGGGTAAAATAACTTCGTAACATTTCGTGTCCGGTCTGTAACTTCTTTATCTATCAATGGATTTCAATATAACTTGGCACAAATGTTCACCACACAAAGACGATGTGTCGCTTTCAACTCCCAGGTCCATAGGTCAAAGGTCAAGGTCACAGGGTACAATTACTTTGTCACAAATTTCGTGTCCGGTCTGTAACTTCTTTATCTATCAATGGATTTCAATATAACTTGCCACAAATGTTCACCACACAAAGACGATGTGTCGCGTTCAACTCCCAGGTCCATGGGTCAAAGGTCAAGGTCACAGGGTAAAATAACTTCGTAACAAATTTCGTGTCCGGTCTGTAACTTCTTAATATATCAATGGATTTCAATATGATTTGGCACAAATGTTCACCAGACAGAGACGATGTGTCGCTTTCAACTCCCTGGTCCATGGGTCAAAGGTCAAGGTCACAGAATACAATTACTTTGTCACAAATTTCGTGTCCCGTCTGTAACATTTTTATCTATCAATGGATTTCAATATAACTTGGCACAGATGTTCACCAGACAAAGACGATGTGTCGTGTTCAGCTCCCTGGTCCATATGTCAAAGGTCAAGGTCACAGGGTACAATTACTTGTTTATCTGTGAATGGATTTCAAAGGCCGGAACCTGGCACAAATGTTCACCTTACAAAGACGATGTGTCAACTCCCTGGTCCATGGTTCAAATGTCAAGGTCACATGGTACAATTTTTGGGGGCATTTGTCACGTGACTGTGACATCTCTTGTTTATTATATGAATATTCATGGGGATAAGGGTTAATTAACCTTTTCAACACTAAACTTTCAGAGTGGGATAGCCAATCAGAGTTTAACCCATTCCCTTATATTGACGCCTCTGTAAAAGTCACTTTTTATATGCCCGTTTGAAAAAACGGGATGTATTATAGTATGGCGCTGTCTGTCCGTCTGTAACATCTCTAACTCACGTTGCGCTTGGTGGATCCTTCCCAAATTTATCCATAATGTTCATCTAGACATGCTACAGTAGCCTGCCAAGTCCCGGTTCGTTTATCCAAGGTCAAGGTCGCACAATTGGACTTAGAATTTGCGTTTAGCATTTGCGTTAAGCAAAAATGTTAACCTCAATTTACATGGAACACATTTTTGTAAGTCAACTTATTTACATAACACTTTGTGATAAAGCTTTGAAACTTGGAACACTTGTTCACCATCACAAGCTTCACCTGTAGGCAAGAGTACATAACTCTGTCCAACAGTTTGACAGAATTATACCCCCTTTTAACTTAGAAATTTTGGTTAAGGTTTTGGTTAAAGTCCACTTATTTACATAACCCTTTCAGATTAAGCTTTTAAACTTTGAACACTTGTTCACTATCACAAACTTCACCTGTAGGCAAGAGTACATAACTCTGTCTAACATTTTGACATAATTATGACGCTTTTTAACTTGGAATTTTTGGTTAAGGTTTTGGGTTAAAGTCCACTTATTTACATAACCCTTTCAGATAAAGCTTTTAAACTAGAAAAATTTGTTCACCATCAGAAGCTTCATCTGTAGGCAAGAGTAAATACAGTGTCAATCATTTAGACACAATTATGGCCCTTTTTAGCTCACAGAGCACAAAGTGCTCAGGGTGAGCTTTTGTGATCGCCTGATGTCCGTCGTCCGTCGTCGTGCGGTGTGCGTCGTCCGTCGTCCCGCGTCAACAATTTGAACCTTTAAAAATCTTCTTCTCTGAATCTACAGGGTTCTCAGCTTTCATCTTTGGTACATAGCATCACCTTTAGGTCCTCTACAAAAGTTATATAAATTATGCCCCTGGGGTCAAAATTGGCCCCGCCCCAGGAGTGGGAAGTTTTCAGTAGAAACATATAGTAAAACTTTGAAAATCTTCTTCTCTGAAACCAGAAGGTTCTCAGCTTTCATATTTGGCACATAGCATCGTGTTCAGGTCCTCTACAAAAGTTATATAAATTATGACCCTGGGGACAAAATTGGCCCCGCCCCAGGGGTGGGCACTTTTCAAAAGAAACAAATAGTGAAATCTTTGAAAATCTTCTCCTCTGAAACTGGAAGGCGCTCAGCTTTCATATTTGGCAGAGAGCATCATGTTCAGGTCCTCTACAAAAGTTATATAAATTATGGCCCTGGGGTCAAAATTGGCCCCGCCCCAGGGGTGGGCAGTTTTCAATAGAAACAAATAGTGAAATCTTTGAAAATCTTCTCCTCTGAAGCTGGAAGGCGCTCAGCTTTCATATTTAGCACAGAGCATCATGTTCATGTCCTCTACAAAAGTTATATAATTTATGCCCCTGGGGTCAAAATTGGCCCCGCCCCAGGGGTGGGCAGTTTTCAATAGAAACATATAGTGAAATCTTTGAAAATCTTCTCCTCTGAAACTGGAAGGTTCTCAGCTTTCATATTTGGCACATAGCATCATGTTTAGGTCCTCTACAAAAGTTATATAAATTATGGCCCTGGGGTCAAAATTGGCCCCGCCCAAGGGGTGGGAAGTTTTCAATAGAAATAAATAGTGAAATCTTTGAAAATCTTCTTCTCCGAAACTGGAAGGCGCTCAGCTTTCATATTTGGCACAGAGCATCATGTTCAGGTCCTCTACAAAAGTTATATTAATTATGGCCCTGTGGTCAAAATTGGCCCCGCCCTAGGGATGGGCAGTTTTCAACAGAAACAAATATTGAAAACTTTTAAAATCTTCTTCTTTCAATCTGGAAAGTTCTCAGCTTTCATATTTGGCGCATAGCATCATGTATAGGTCCTCTACAAAAGTTATATGAGTTATGGCCCTGGGGTCAAAATTGGCCCCGCCCCAGGGGTGGGTAGTTTTCAGTAGAAACATATAGAGAAAACTTTGAAAATCTTCTCTTCTGAAACTGGAAGGCGCTCAGCTTTCATATTTGGCACAGAGCATCATTTTCAGGTCCTCTACAAAAGTTATATTAATTATGGCCCTGGGGTCAAAATTGGCCCTGCCCCAGGGATGGGCAGTTTTCAATGGAAACAAATAGTGAAAATTTTGAAAATCTTTTTCTCTGAATCTGGAAAGTTCTTAGCTTTCATATTTGGCGCATAGCATCATGTATAGGTCCTTTACAAAACTTATATGAATTATGGGCCTTGGGTCAAAATTGGCCCCGCCCCAGGGGTGGGTAGTTTTCAGTAGAAACATATAGAGAAAACTTTGAAAATCTTCTCCTCTGAAACTGAAAGGTTCTCAGCTTTCATATTTAGCTCATAGCATCATGTTCAAGTCCTCTACAAAAGTTATATAAATTATGCCCATGGGGTCAAAATTGGCCCGCCCCAGGGCCAGCTAGTTTTCTATAGAAACATATAGTGAAAACTTAGAAAATCTTCTCCTCTGATTGTCTGGTGAGCGCTTCAGGGCCATTCTGGCCCTCTTGTTTAATTTAGAATTTTTGGTTAAGGTTTTTTGTTAAAGTCTGCCTATTTACAACCTTGAAACTTGGTCGCAAAATTGGACGAAGAATTTGAGTTTAGCAAATACGTTAACCCCAGTTTATGTTGAACAAGACCTTGACGGGCGTATATTGTGCCCACTGGCACTCTTGTTGAAACCATGGTTTCAAAACTACACAATTCTAAACTTTAATTTTCCTTTTCTCTAGTAAATGCTCATTTTCGGTAGATTTATTCAAAGAGGTTGGATCTAAAAATAATTTAGGGAATGGGTTAAAAATAAATTCCACTAAGCTAAGGAAAGGCTTAAACACACTAGAAACTTTTGAATGACAAACATTGCAGACCCTGATCAGAGGGTTCCTCTAGGAGCTGTCTGATCTGGGTCCAGTTACTGTTTGCATTAAGGACAGAGTATGTGTTTCCTGGGTAGAAACTTGAGTTAAATTAGACAAAGCAGGAAATAGTAAAGTCCTGATTAAATAGTTCATCCTGGAGCCAATTGACCTGCTCTGCACTATTTGCCTGGGTTTGTTTGTCTGAATATAAAGGGTAATTAAGGTATAACTGATGCCCACAACAAAAGGAAAGTTCCTCCTTCAACTGACTGGAGCCATTGGCATTTGTGACCATTATAACCTGGGTATGGAATCTGGCCAGTAAAATTGTCATCTTGTTATCTACATCAAACATTGGTCATGGTTGTGGTGTTACTATATACATGTATACTACTAACCCTCTGTCTCATACTGCTGGCTGCTGGACACATCAAACACATAGGGGCCCGTAGTTTGACTCCCGACACTCTAACACTAATAATATAAACGTTTATATTATTAGTGTTAGAGTGTCCGGAGTCAAACTACGGGCCCCTATGATCAAACATTGGTCATGCTTGTGGTGTTACTATATACATGTATACTACTAACCCTCTGTCTCATGCTGCTGGCTGCTGGACACATCAAACATTGGTCATGCTTGTGGTGTTACTATATACATGTATACTACTAACCCTCTGTCTCATGCTGCTCACTGGCTGCTGGACACATCAAACATTGGTCATGCTTGTGGTGTTACTATATACATGTATACTACTAACCCTCTGTCTCATACTGCTGGCTGCTGGACACCAGTCTGTTAATCCTTTCATTTTTGTACATTCATGTCAGAAAATGGTGACATCATGAACACAACTCATCCAAGCTTTTATTCACAATTACTAAAGCAAATTTGGGAAAAATGGGTCAAGAAATGAAAGTGCTAGAGGGGCAACAATGTATTATGATACATGGATGGATTATATAGAGTCATCATTCTGCTCAACCTGTCAAACTCCCTACAATATATCAGTATGAGATTAATGAGTTGAAATTATTCAGTCTATCGACTTCGGATGAGACTTTATAAACCGAGGTCCAATGCATCAGTGTTGATTTTTAGCTCACCTGGAACAATGTGACATGCAGGTGAGGTATTGTGAGGGGCTGTCTCTGGCGTCAGTCACATATCCTGTGTCATCAACAATTTATTAAAACATCTTCTCTAAAACCACAAAGCCTAGAGCTTTGATATTTAATATGTAGCATGATCTAATGGTTCTCTACAAAGATTGTTCAAATTATTACCCCCGGACCAAAAATGTTTCATAAGAAAATCTAATTCTGAAACTGTAAGGCCTATAGCTAGACCTTTATTATTTGGTATGAAGCATCACCTAATAACCCTCTACCAAGATTAATCAAATTTAAACCTACGGGCCTAAAATGATGGCCCTTGGTTTCATATTGCCCCCAATCTGTAGCTGACTGTTATTTACATAGAAATAAGTCTATAGTAACCAGGTGAGTGATTAAGGGCCAAAATGTCCCTCTTGTTTATAATATGGCATATGTACACAGGATGTTTTGGTACTGGTAGAAGCTGTAGTCAGATCTATCATAATTTCATAAGTAAACAGAGCAGATGGCTCCCATAGGGTCTACTCTGTTTGCAAAGACATGAACAAGCATTTATGTGAAGGAAAGAGTTCAATTAAACAAGCAAACAAATTGTATTCAGACTTTATAAACAGAGAGAGTAACACTATACACAAAGAAATAATGCTGCAAAATATATTCTACTAAAACAGTAACAGAACAATTAATAGATATTCAAAAATGAAAATCGTCATTTCTCCCCATTGTTGTGAGAAAGAGCCCGAGAGCGTGCAAGGGAATTCAAATAATTGTAGTCAGTTAGACTGACCCTAAACTAATCTTCAACCATCACAGGATTACATAACTACATGTACTAGTAGTAACTTTTAATCAGATATCATCTTTATCATATAGCTGTCAATATGAAGCTGGGCATACCGGTACTTCAATACCAACTGTTACACTTATAATCATACTGTACAACAGACGTCCAGCTAAAATGTGTAAATTAAAACATTTTCAAGAATAACTTCTTTACTTCTTAACCAAGCCCTATGTTGTGACCACTCTTTAGAATCACCTCAAAGAGACGATTCTAAAGAGTGGTCACAACATAGGGTTTGGTGGAGAAAGGACAATTTCAGTAGTTGAGTAGGCGCCTTTATCTGTATATAGCTACGTGTACAAACTTAGGGCAAATAGTTTAAAAAGAGGAGTTTGAACAGGGTGTGCACTATTTGCTAGTCCATTTGTTGAACCCTTTCAACACTGAATTATCAAAGTGGAATAGCCCATCAGTGTTTAATTATAGAGCCCACTCATTACAAAAGGTTTAACCCTTTATTTCATGAATATTCGTGTAAGAAATTATGGCATCATGAATATTAATTAGATTAGTATTAATAATGGCACATGGGCATGGGATTATTTTCATTATACATGTAGTAGAAACTGTAGAATTATATCTATATTCTTTCATAAGCAAATGGAGCAGACCCTGATCAGACGGCTCCTACAAGAACTGTTTGATCTGGGTCTACTCTGTTTGCAAAGGCATTATAGAAAGATACATTATTTATGGAGTAAAGGGTTACGCTAGGCTTAAACTTGCTAGAGAATTTTAGATGACAAACAGTGCAGACCTTTATCAAAGGACTTATCTGGGAGCCCTCTGATCTGGTCTATATAACCCATATGCAAACAGAGTCTAAGACACTGATAAGAGGACTGGTCAGCCATCTTCGTACGCACACCAATCCAAATACAAGACATGAAACTACTAGGAGAGGAGGATGGTCTTCTTCGAGATCGAAGGACGAACAACAAACTAACTGCACTTATTCAGCTTTATAAACTGATGGAGAGGGTCTGACACAAAATACTTAGGATGAAAACAGTATCAAAATCAGAGCCACAGATGAATGTGCGTATCCAGGTACTAAAATCGTCCTTTCTCCACCAAACCTTATGTTGTGACCACTCTTTAGAATCTTCTCAAAGAGACTACTAGAGGCTTTTGTCACAAAAACGGATGTCTCCCCTCTAATAAAAACAATATGTAAAGGGAAATCACTAAAAATGTTATTGACTTGATGATTAATACTTCCCATCATTATGCGCTTTCCACACCACATTTTTCAAGAAGAAAATGATAACAGCTAATAACTCCAGAAATATTGATACCAGAGTTATGGCCCTTGTGCATGACACTTACGTTCATCATGCTCTTTCAAAGATGAAATGTCATTCCAATAGCATCAGTCGAACAGGAGTTATTGACCGGACAAAAAATGTAACAAAGGGCAATAACTCCAAAAGTATTGAAGCCAGAGTTATGGCCCTTATTCATGACATTTTCTCTCATCATGCTCTTTCCATGTATGAAGTTTCAATACAATGGCAAGAGCCATGTAGGAGTTATCGTCCGGACAAGAATAAACAAATGTACAAGGGGCAATAACTCTCAATTTATTGAAGCCAGAGTTAAGGACCTTATGCATGACACTTTCTCTTATCATGATCTTTCCATGTATGAAGTTTCACTCCAATGGCATGTGCCATATAGGAGTTATCCTGACAAAAAAAAAAGTGTTTTTTTTACAAAGGGCAATAACTCCAATATTAGTGAAGCTAGAGTTATGGACCTTGAGCATGACACTTTCTCTTATCATGATCTTACCATGTATGAAGTTTCAATCCAATGGCATAAGCCAAATAGGAGTTATTGTCCTGACAAAAAATTGTGAAAAAAAATACAAGGGCAATTACTCCAGTATTAGTGAAGCCAGAGTTATGGACCTTGTGTATGACACTTCCTCTCGTCATGATCTTTCCATATATGAAGTTTCAATCCAATGGCATGAGCCAGATAGGAGTTATTGTCCTGACAAAAAAGTGTGCATTTTTTTACAAGGGGCAATAACTCCTATATTAGTGAAGCCAGAGTTACGGACCTTGTGCATGACACGTCCTCTCACTATGCTCTTTCCATATATGAAGTTTCAATCAACTGGCATTAGGCATATTGAAGTTATCGACCGGACAAAAAAGTGTGATCTTTTTTTTACAAGGAGCAATAACTCCTATATTAGTGAAGCCAGAGTTATGAACCTTGTGCATGACACTTCCTCTCATTATGCTCTTTCCATATATGAAGTTTCAATCAACTGGCATCAGGCATATTGAAGTTATCGTCTGGACAAAAAGTGTGATGGACAGATGGACGGCCGGACTGACAGACAGACGGACAACTCTCACAAAAACAATATGTCTCCCCCATATAAATATGGGGGGGGAGGGGGGGGGGGGGGGGGAGAGACATAATTCTAAAGAAAAATGGTCACAACATAGGGTTTGGTGGAGCCTCTAACTTTAGAATCATCTCAAATTCTAAAGAATGTTCACAACATAGGATTTGGTGGAGAAATAAAGAAGTTATTTCTTGAAAATGTTTTAATTTTCGCATCTTATTTGGACCTCTGATAATTAATAAACTTGAGTTACTGAGAGGCATGACACAAAACAAGGGACCCCCAACACAGCTGATTGTCCTTCACTCCATCAAGTATTTAAGTACCTGCAAACATGGTTATCTACTTCCATCTTAACCCTTACTATGCTCAATATTCAAATGGACTATTCCAAAATTCAAACAGGTTAAGCACTTATGGTGAATGTTTAGGGATTTTTCTGAATAAAAGTGTAACATGACAAACAGTGCAGACCCTGATGAGAGAGCTCCTCTAGGAGCCTTCTCATCTGGATCTACACTGTTTGCAAAGGAGTCATTAGTGACTTGTGTCCCGCACTGTAAGGGGTAAAAAATGAATTCTACTCACTTTATTTTGACATCATCATCTAAGTGCGCTGGTCAACCAGTTTAACCCTTAACCTCATGATCATGAATATTAATGCAAGAAATAATGGTATAATGAATATTAATGCAAGAAATAATGGTATAATGAATATTAATGCAAGAAATAATGGTATAATGAATATTAATTAGCTGATTTTTTATGATTATTAATTAGTTGAATTTTTATAATGGTATATATACAGATACAGCAGTTTTTGGCCGTGACTGGAACTGTTGAATAAGATTCCAAGCAAACAGAGGAGGGATTGAAAAACACCTACAGGAGCTGTATGTATTTAGGTCTACTCTGTATGTATTTAGGTCTAACTCTGTATGTATTTAGGTCTAACTCTGTATGTATTTAGGTCTACTCTGAATGTATTTAGGTCTAACTCTGTATGTATTTAGGTCTAACTCTGTATGTATTTAGGTCTACTCTGTTTGCCAAAGGCATAAAAAAGAGTTAAATCTTGATGAAACACTGACTTACTCTGCAGCCAATCAGGATTGTTGAATATGGTTATCATGATTTTACTCATTAAATCATTCTGCAAACCATGTTTGTATCAGCTTGTCAAAATAATGAGATACTACATATATGGGGATATTATCTTTTTCATTCCTGCTAGATAACTAAATGAGACATCAACCAGCTGATTGCTGAAGTTTTGAAGTGAAATGGTCCATCAGTATCTACAGGGTGAGTCCATTCAGTGAGAAAGGATCAAATTTCCCAATACATGTAGAAGTAAGTCAGTTGTACATAATGGATAAACATTGCAAAATGGTACAATATCTACAAGATGATCCATGTTTGTACAGCAATATCCATATACAAGATACTACAAGAGTATGAAGTATCTTAAGAATGAATGGTTATCAAATCAGCAATGTGTGATAACATACCGGTATTTGTAGAATGTGTTACAATCTGTTGTCTTTTCAATCTGTTTACTATGAAATAACTGTACATTTGTTTACATTAGTCTTTGCTGGGGGTAGGTCAGATATTCTTACCTGAATCCAATTTAACCCTTTCCCTCATATAAACACTTACCACACCTTTGCAAACAAAGTAGACCAAGATCAGATTGCTCCTAGTCAAAGTCTGCCCTGTTTGCTAAAACATGAAATTAAATTATAGATCTGACTAATTTCTACCAATACCCCAAAACATCATACATACATTGTACAAGGGGCAGTCATTATCCAGGTGAAGTTTTGTTCAATGCAATGCATAATGTATTAGTCAGAACAAAGAAGCAAAGGCGCTGCAATGGTATCCCCAGCCAAACACCTGCTGGCTTCACTGAGTTATTGAGCAGGTGGGCAAAAAGGTTGAGTTTTTGGCAAACAAAGGGCCATAATTCTGGTGTTCCAGGGTCAATGTAAGTGATGACTGCATGGTTGCATTTCCTTATGGTACTAAACATTTACAGAGCTTAGTTACAGATAAAGGTGCATACCGAAATACTAAAATCTTCATTTCTCCACCAAACCCTATACTGTGACCATTCTTTAGAATTGTCTCTTTGAGACAATTCTAAGGAGGAGGTCATAGTATAGGGTTTGGTGGAGAAGTACAGGAGTTATTCTTGAAAATGTTGAAATTGTGAATCTTATCTCGACCTCTGGTTTACACATTGTTTCAGATTCCGATATGACTTCGGATCAACAAAAAGGTTAAGTACGTTGTACATTGTATACCATCACTTATCGATATTTGTTCATAACAAGAGGGCCAGAATGGCCCTGAAGCGCTCACCAGACAATCAGAGGAGAAGATTTTCAAAATTTTCACTATATGTTTCTATAGAAAACTAGCCGGCCCTGGGGCGGGCCAATTTTGACCCCAGGGGCATAATTTACATACATAAGTTTTGTAGAGGACTTAGACATGATGCTATGAGCCAAATATGAAAGCTGAGAACCTTTCAGTTCATAAGATTTTCAAAGTTTGCTCTATATGTTTCTACTGAAAACTACCCACCCCTGGGGCAGGGCCAATTTTGACCCAAGGGCCATAATTAATATAACTTTTGTAAAGGACCTGAAGATGATGATACATGAGTTCATATCGTATTCAAATCTTAACTTATTTTTAACCCTTCCCATGTTCTATGTTTATTCAAAATTTCAATATCTACTGAATATTCATGGACAAATTAGTTGTAATGAAAATAGAAGTGTAGCCATTTTAGAAAGTAATGAAAAACATCTTTCAAATTCCATTAACAAACAGAGTAGACCCTAATTAGACAGCTGCTAATAGAGCCGCCTGATCTGGGTCTGCTCTGTTTGCAAATGCATGAAAAGGCATTTATATGAGGGAAAGGGTTAAGTAAACATATTATAAGTACATTGTATATTGTACACAAAAATGGAAATAATTTAATGCAATTTGCACTATATAATATCATAAGTAAACAGAGCAGATTCATCATATGGCTACTAAATGAGCCACCTAATCTGGGTCTACTCTGTTTGCAATGGTTCAGAAATGCATAATTATGGAGCAAAGGGTTAATTGTCTGTGAAATAGGCCAGATCTAAAAATATCAGTTGTCTACCAAGAAGGGAGGCAACCCAGTTGTTATCAAAAGTGCAAAGGGAGACCTAGCACAGTTTGGATTCTGATCTGACGTATGTGTAACTTCAAATTACATATGTGTCAGATCAGAATCCAATATTGTACTTCATAATTGTTTTGTACAAGAGAGTTAATTGTAAGATTGACATGTATTAAACAAGAGGGCCATTGGCCCTATATCGCTCACCTGAGTTACAGTAATACATGTATATTGACATGTTAATTTTTCAGTGGACAACATTTCTAGCAGATGAAATAAGCTTAGTGCACTGCTTTCACCCTTTAACTGCTGAATAAACTTGAACTGAATTCAGAACTAATACCAAGTGACTGGTTGACCAAGACCTAAACTGTTTACAACTTGTGCCATTTTTGCCTTAGCTCAAAATGCCTAAAACTGGTCTTTGAGAAATTCAAATGACTTCAATAAAGCTATGCAATTATACCTTGACCCAGGTATATAGGCAAATAGAGTGCTAGGCAGTACATAATGCCAGTTTTTGTGTGAAATGACCAATAAGAATATCTTTAAAAATCGTTTAACCCTTTCCCTCATATAAAGCTGTTTTTATGCATTAGCAAACAGAGTAGACTCAGATCAGACGACTCCTACGGAAGCTGTCTGATCTGGGTCTTCTCTGTTTCTTTTGACACAATATAGATCGGATTCTACAGTTTTTGTCAAAGCAAAAACTTCTCTTCAGAGAAATAATGTGTTTTACACATTAAAAATAAGAGTAGACTAGATCAGACGGCTGCTATAGAAGCTGTCTGATCAGGGTCTGCTCTTTTTACATTTGACAAGATATAGATTTGATTTTACAGTTTTTTTCAAAGCTAAAACTTCTATTTATGGCAATAATTTTTTTTTAAGCATTAGCAAACAAGAGTGGTCCCAGATCAATTTTTGTCAAAGCAAACAGGTTAAGGGTTAATAGGTGTTTAGAAATAATTCTAGCTCTAGGTGTGAATATCTGAAGATAATTCAATTAAACGGGTCATTAGTATTTTTAACAATTGAAATTGAGAAGAGTTACCTCTACTGTTATAATGAAGTTATATTTACTTAGTTATTTCATTAATATCATACAAGATTCAGACATTTTAGAACTTTTTAATGTGTTGTCATCAAATTTTATGAAAAAGTAATATTTAAGATGCTTTTTGGGGCAGCAGACTTAATCCACAGTAGTAAGTTTAACCTATCATTGTTAAGGGGGGGGGGGGGGGGGGGGGGGGGGGGGGGCAAATGCATTATCATGTTTTCTTAAGAATTACCATGACTTATATCAGTTGGGCCATTTCATAATCATGTTTTCACAGTTTTCTTAAACATTACCATGACTTACATCAGTTGGGTTTGGACCCAGATCAAAAGTCTAGATGGTGATCATTTTCCTTGATTGCCTGAATTGTTACTTTCCTATATCTCTCACATCTAATTTGAGAGACATTGGAAGACACCATTTAACACCACTCACACTACACACTGGGGTTAATGGGTCAAAATGCCTTTAATGTTTCGTCTGCAACAAAAAGTTATTGTCATCTGCTTCAATTCTTAAAATAAACTTACTTTCATTTTTTTGCAAAAATATGGTTAAGATGACAAACAGTTTGGATCCTGATGAGACGCCGCAGTATGCGGCCTCTCATCTGGATCCAAACTGTTTGCATAGGTAATCACAGTTTCACCACTAGCATGCAAAGAGTTAAGAGTCAGCATTGACCTGGAGAGATTTTACTGCCAAGCAGCTGTAACTTTGACCTGCTGCTGGTCTGCAGATCTGGAGTTGTTTATTTAACCCTTAATTTCTCTCATGTAAACTTGTTTTCATGCATCTGCAAACAGAGTAGACCCAGATAAGGTGGCTCCTATAGGATCAAGGTCTGTTATTTGCTAATGGAATTTGATAGATGTTTCTATGCCTTCTAAAACAGCTACACTGATTCACCTTCAACATTTTATTATAAATAGTTATAAATAGAATGATACTAGCAATCCAATGCAGTTATCTCCCTTTGTCCCTTATGGCTATGCTGATGGGACAAGGGAAATAACTGTGAGGAAATTACCTTTTAAGTGTTACAGATTCTGATGTTAAGTAGCATAAAACCCCAGGGTGAGACCATTTATGGCCCAGGGGTCATTATTTGAACACACCTTGTAGTGGTATATTAGGTGATGCTTCATACCAAATATCTTAGCTCTAGATTATGTGGTTTCAGACAAAAAGATTTTTAAAGGTTTCCCTATATAAGTCTATGTAAAAACTACAAGCCCCAGGGCAGGGCCATTTTTGGCCCGGGGGTCATCATTTTAACAAACTTGGTAAAGGACCATTAGATGATGCTATATACCAAATATCAAAGCTCTAGAAATTGTGGTTTCAGAGAAGAAGATTTTTAAAGATTTAAAAAAAAAACCTGTAAAAGTAGTGGGGCGGGGCCATTTTTTGCCCGGGGGTCATGATTTTAACAAAACTGATAGAGGACATCCTAAGGTACATTTCTGTGAAATTTGGTTGAAATCCTCCCAGTGGTTTAGGAGAAGAAGTCATTTGAAATAAAAGTGAACGGACAGACGGACGGACAGACGGACAGACGGACAGACGGACAGACGGACAGACGGACAGACGGACAGACGGACGACGGACGACAGGCGGTCACAATAGCTCACCTTGAGCCTTTGGCTCAGGTGAGCTAAAAACGATGTGAACAATCTTAGACAAGCAGACAACAATTCTGAAGCAGATAATACTGATACTGATAAAGAATGCTACAGCATAGAACACTTGACTTGTATTCAGCTAAACTTCACAAAAGATATACTGATAAGACTCTATATAGATATCTGAGACATATATGCAGGACATAGATATGCAAAGAGCATTTTGAGAATTATCCACTTAGTTTTCTCAATCTAAAATGAGTGTTTGTTATTTATTTGGCTAAACACAATTTCTACTCTACTGATTAGACTAAGGGTAAAACCACTGGAACTGGCTATAAAAACTAGGTCAGTCTCAGTGGACTGGGTTGTAGGAGAAACCTTTAGCCGCAGTTTCTGAAGTGAAAAAGCCAATTTTAAAGTTTAACCCAAAGGGCAGGACCAATTTTAACCTCAGAACTATGATATTAACACAATTCTTTAAGGTAAACTAAGTTAATCCATACACCAAATATCTAAGCTCTGGGACATGTAGTTTTTGACAAGAAGATACTAGTGTTTAAGCAGCAGTCAGATATGGAAAACTTGCCACCCCTAGGGCGGGGCCAATTTTAACCCCAGGGACATGATTTATATAACTTTTGTAGAGGACCTATAGGTGATGCTATGTGCCAAATATCAAAGCTGAGAACCTTCCAGTTTCAGAGAAGAAGATTTTCAAAGTTTCACTATATGTTTCTATTGAAAACTTGACACCCCCAGGGTGGGGCCAATTTTGACTCCAGGGACATAATTTATATAACTTTTGTAAAGGACCTATAGGTGAAGCTATGTGCCAAAGATGAAAGCTGAGCACCCTATAGATTCAGAGGAGAAGATTTTTAAAGGTTCAAATTGTTGACGACGGACGACGAACGACGGACGACGCACGACGCACGACGCACGCCGACGGACGACGGACATCATGTGATCACAATAGCTCACCCTGAGCACTTTGTGCTCTGGTGAGCTAAAAATACAAATGATATTGTTCATCTACATTTTCAATATTGCCAGCCAACATTCATTTTGTTGAAGGTATTTCACCCTGCATTATCTAAGAAGCCCGGACTAGCCTGAAAAGATCTAATTTGTTCTTTATTGTATTTCTCAGCACACATGCTAAAATATGTATTTTGTATTAATTTAGAGGGATATTATTTTGTGCAGCTTGGAAAATATTTTATAAAACAATTCACTAATGGTCAATCATTACATTCATTTACATTCTTGAACATTTAATCCTTATAATAATAAATATTACTTTTTATCACAAACTATGTTCCGACTTGTTTACAAAATTCAACCTTATCAACTAACATGCACTGACTGCCTGCCAGTATTCATTAATGATGCTCCCTATCACTTGTTTACTTTGATTGGTAACATTAGTGATCATGGTTGACTATTATTTGTTATAATTGCTGGCTACACTCAGTAACCCTTACTCCATAAATATGTCTTTCTACGCCTTTGCAAACAGAATAGACCTAGATCAAACGGCTCCTTTAGGAGCCATCTGATCAGGGTCTGCTCAGTTTACTTATGAAAATATATGGATAGTTTTTGCTTTGAAAAAAAATGGATTTATATGCCTTTTTAAAAATAATCTAATCAATATTGTTGATGTCATCGTTTATTTCATGAATATCTATGGAGTAATTTAGAGACAAATGATGAAGCTAGAGTACTGCTGATATAACAGAGACCATGGAGTGCTGAAAGGTAATATCAAATAATGGTTTGGATAACAGGGCAATATTATAATCTCAAACAGTTTCTGGATATTTGTCAACGTTCCTTGGTTCTGCATTATCCTTTCAGCATTGTTAGTTATTTCGACCCTGTCACAGCTATATATTCTTCTCAGAGTGGATCAAAAAGCAAGGCATTGGTCTCCTGTCACAGGATGTAACGCTGAACCAAAGGTATTCTTTCAACATTCAAGAGCCCATTTAAGACAAGATTAGGATTAATGAGTATAATAAATTTAAATCAACCATATTGTTGCTTTCATCAAAAGTATGTAATCTCAGCGAGTGTTCAAGTGTTCAACATTTCACCAATCGAAGGCCATGTACCCTTTTGATGCTTGATTTTTCAAAGTGGAATGGTCTACCATAACCAAATTCAGTATAAAAGGATTAAACATGTAACAGGATTTAAAACAAACAAGTCTTAGGGCCATGATGGCCCTGATATCGCTCACCAGACAATCTGAGGAGAAGATTTTCAAAGTTTTCACTATATGTTTCTATATAAATTATATATTCCAATTTTGACCCCAGGGGCATAATTTATAAAAAAAAATTGTGAAGGACCTGAACGTGATGCTATTTGCCAAATATGAAAGCTGAGAACCTTCTAGTTTCAGAGGAGAAGATTTTCACAGTTTTCACTATTATGTTTCTATAGAAAACAAGGCACCCCTGGGGGCCAATTTTGACCCCAGGAGTAAGGGACGTAGATTCAGAGGAGAAGATTTTTAAAGGTTCAAATTGTTGATGATAGACGACGCACGACAGACACTGCACCACACATGCTGTCTGACGACAGACATCACACAATCACAAAAGCTCACTCTGAGCACTTTGTGCTCTGGTGTACTTAAAAAACAGAACGTATACTGATTGGGGTCTATACTCACTCAGGGGTCTATACTCACTCAGGGGTCTATACTCACTCAGCTGTCTATACTCAATCAGGGTTCGTATACTCACTCAGCTGGCAAATGCTAGTTAACCCAGATTTACTCCATGAATATTCATGTATAAAATAATGATTTTAAACCAACTGACCATCCAATATACTCTTACTCTCCAGTCCCACTCATTTTGTTCTACAAGTTAACCCTTGATGAATATTCATGAAAGAAATAGTGACATATTTTTGTCTTATTTATTTATTCAAGTTTATTTATTTATTGACATTTAAGGTCACTAGCACAACACATAATCACAGGTAACAGTTGAATATCGCAGATAAGACAATAATGCAGTTGTTGTTTATGTATAGGTTAGAGCATTTTTATTTCATACTACGGAATATAGTCCTCAAGGCGTGGGACGCGCCGAGAGGACTATATTCTGTAGTATGAAATAAACATGCTCTGAGCTATTTAGCACAATGCTCTACCGTCGCCGTCAATTTTCCCGCCAAAATAGAAACTGACGTTTGGTAAATAAAATGAACAAGCTTTTTCCACAAACCTCATTCTTCGTTGAAACATGATGGACAAAACAGTGAATTTCGGCTTATTATTTGAAGGTGCTAAGGAAATCTTCAATACAACGATTTGGACGATATTTACGTTCTAATATAAGCACGAGGAAACTTCCACCTCGCCTGTTCAAAACCGGTATCAGATGCGGAATTAACAAAGTGCATAAGTGATCGTATGCCGCGCAAATCACAAAAGGCAACATTGTGGAGCATGCAAATTTATAGAGAGCGGACCGAATACCGGAACATTCAATTGGAAATATGTGTAAATTGTCTTTAGTAATTCATTTAGAATAATAATAATCTTTATTTCCTCCAGATCAGGAGAGCATAGATATACTATATTCAACATACAAACACAATAAACAATCTACTGTATTTGCACTGCTTTCATAGTAAATTGTTTAAAAGTTTTGCATGGTTTTATCTTAAAATGAATGATGTTAAGGATAAACTGCTCTAAAGCAGCAGATCCATTCGAGCAAATTATCGTTTTAACATAATCGTTTAAAAAAGAATTTTACCATTCAAACAAATAAAATTGTATTTAGTAATTTGTGTAGAAATGTGCTACTGTATTTGCAGTTTTCATAGTCCATCCTTTTATTTTTTCACCGATAAATTGACAGTTGCCATTCACAGCTGTCATTTATCAATGAAATGGACAGAAATTTACGCAATACAGTACTGAAGCCAACACCCTGAAATCTCGCAACCTTATTGGTTAATAGCACAGCGACGATGTAGAGCTAATATAATGAGTTAACAGTTTCAAATCAAATTGCTGAAAGGGCACCCCAAGTCATATAAAAATGATGATACATGGTCAGTGGGCATGCTGTATGACCAATTAACATGACTGTGCTATAACAATGATGACATATGGTCAGTGGGCATGCTGTATGGCCAATTAACATGACTGTGCTCTGTCCACCAAACAAGTTTCAAAATAGTATAATAAATGAACTGCAACAGCCCATTACCAATTTGACACAAGTTTGTTATTTGACCTAAGACTACTGTACAGTACAATATTCCAGTAAACATTTGCTATACAGTAGAACCTGTCTTGAGCAGCCATTAATTTACTGAACATAGGAGTCTTAACCCTTTCCTTCATATAAATGCCTTCACACATTTGCAAACAGAGAATATCCAGATACAGGAGCTGTCTGATCAGGGTGTGCTATGTTAATTTGATAGATCGGTTTCTTTAGTTTCTAAAATGGCTACAATGTTCTAGTATAGTCTTTCCACACTTCATTATAACTATTTGTCCATGAATATTCAGTCGGTATCAAAATTTAGACTATATATAAATAAAGAACAGAGAAAGTGTTAAAAGAGCAGGTGGTTGCTTAATGCAGGGCAAAAGTAGTGCAAAGAGCTTATGTGTTACTTTTGACCTGCATTAGGCTACCACCAGTCATACAGACCCATTATAAATTAGACCTCTTTTTGATGGCTGCTTAACCCTTTCCTTCCTATAAACTCATTTCCAGTCATTTGTAAACAGAGTAGACCAAGACCAGATGGCTCCTATAGGAGGTGTCTGATCAGGGTCTGCTCTGTTTGCTTTTGACATTATATATAGATCTGATTCTACTGTTTTTGTCAAACTAGTAGTAAAACGGTGGTGGAACGTGAACGACCAAGTCAGATCAGATTTCTCTGTTTATTAAATATACCGACGTTTCGGTACTTACAAGTACCTTCTTCAGGGTTATACATAAAAATATCAAAAGCAAACTTTACTGAGGTAGGGTTTTTTCGGTGCCTTTCTAGTCACGTGATACGTACTGTGACGTTAAACTGTTGAATTGGTATCCAATGGAGATGAGACAGCTAAAAAATGGTGTATGCCTAAAATAAAGATAGTGGGCATATACCATGTTTTAATGCTGATTATTATGGTGGTATACTAGTTAACAGACGTAACTGTATGTAATTTAGTTTGTAAAAATGTACTGTGAGTAGAAAAACGAATAAAGAAACCAACCTGCAAGTCTTAAAGTTTTCTATGTGAAAATCCCATAGATAGAATAGATGAATATTTCAGTGTCTTTATCACTGTTTCTCTCGTCCATACATATCGTAGTGTTACTATCCGTTGAGGTTAAGTCCAGGGGTGTGGCTTCAAATGTTAAGTCGTCTGTGGTGCTGGGTTTTTCTGTGGGTTCTGGTAGTGGGCTGATTTGTCGTGGTACTCGTATCATTTCTGTTAAAAGTGGCTGGATGTCGTCTGGTTTAGTGTAGTTAGAAGCTAGGTCCTGGTATGATCCTAAATCGGGGTTTGGCCTCAAAGGGTGGTATCCATTTTTGAATTGGTTTTGGATCGTCTACTTCTATTTTGATGAATTCTGTAAGGCATATGCTGTGGATGTTTTCTGCGTGTTTCTTGATAAAATCCCGTCTAGTGTAGGTTTTGGTGCAGCCTGGGCAGACGTAAACGAATCTTTTGGTTTCGTGTGTTCTCCAGTGTCTTTTCATGTTGAATATTGATCCTTTTATCATGAGATTGCACTTGGTGCACTGTCTTAATCTTTCCCCTATCAGTCTGTATTGTGGCGTGGAAGTGTCCATTTTACTGTATAATGTTAAGTCCGGAAGGTTGTTTAGTCTGAAATTGCTCGATGTAGCTTTCTTCTGTGCGTAGCCGAATGTTGTTGTTTTTTGTTGTTGTTGTTAGAACTGTAACGTCGAGATCGTGCGCTGAGTGCGAATTTGACGTAAAATGGCGGGAGACCGGTTTGTACTTATTTGTGCATCTTATATCATTTAGGTGTCAGTATAGGCGTTCCCTTAGTGTATTTCTTGTTTGGCCGACGTATTGTATGCTGCACTTGTTGCAAGTAATGATATAAATGACACTGGCTGATTCACAGGTGTATGTTCCTTGTATGAAGAATAACTTTCCAGTCGTTTTGATTTTGATGTTGGATTTTCCGTTCATGTAGGGGCAAGCTGCGCAATTTTTTGAACATGGATAGCTTCCTTTATTGGCTGGTTTTGGATGTAGGTCTGTTTTGACTAGTATATTACGTAGATTTTGTGGTTTTCTAAGCACTGTGAAAATTCTGGTAGACAGGAGGTTGCTGCAGGTGGGGCTTGACTGTAGTATTTGGAGGTTTTTGTCTATAATCCGGTTCATGTCTGGGTTTCGGGGGTTGTTTGTGAGTATCATTGGAATGGTTTTGTCTTTGTTGGGTATATCCTTAATTTGTAAAAGTGTGGTTCTATCTAGTTTTCTGGCTCTCAGGATGGCGTCGTTGATGGTCCTTGTAGGGTATCCTCTGGCTTTCAGATTATCCCGTAGTTTTTTGGTGCAAGTGTCGAATAACTCCAGGTCGCTGCAAATTCGTCGTATTCTTACTGCTTGGCTGTAGGGTATGCTTAATTTTTGGTGTCTTGGATGGAATGAATTAAAGTGTAGGTACATGTTGGCGTCTGTGGGTTTTGAGTATAGTGTGGTCTTCAAATTGCCGTTGTCGTCTTTGTAGATAGTTGTATCTAAGAAGTTTGTTGAGCTCTGGCTGATATCAACAGTAAATTTGATCGTGGGATGGTGACTGTTGAGGGCTAAGATGAAGGAATCTAATTCCTCTCGGGGGTGTGCCCAGATCATAAAAATGTCATCTATGAATCTCCACCAGACAGTTGGTAGTGTCTTCCTATTAGATAGGAATTCTCTTTCTATCTTATCCATGAATATTATTGCGTAGCTTGGTGCGCATTTGGTGCCCATAGTTGTTCCTGAGATTTGTTCGTAGAATTCTTCGTTGAATGTGAACGCTGTTTTTGTGAGGACGAAGTGTAAGAGGCGTAAGAGGATCCAGGTTTTTGGTTCTGTTTGTTTTCTTTGTTCTAATGCGTTTTTGGCTGCTAAAATTCCTTCTCTGTGTGGAATATTTGTGTAGAGAGCGGTTACATCTATGGTTACTAGGTATGCATTTTTGGGTATAGGTCCTAATTGGTTCAGTTTTCGTAAAAAGTGGGTAGTATCTTTAATGTAGGATGTCAAAGTAAAAGTTCCTGGAAAATTTTACATTTATTATAAAAATTCAGCTAATGAATACTCATGATGTCATAATTTCTTACATGAATATTGAACAGGGAAAGCGTTAAGACAGGTTCTACTGTATGCTTATAAAACATTTACATTGTACATGTACTGAAATAAGAATTTGTCAGTTTCTTGGTCAGGGAAAACACTAATCATAATTTTTGTAAACTGTTTGGATCTAGATGACATGTTGCATAACTAAGCTTTTCATTGAGATCCATGGAAGAAACAAGGCGGTAAAAGTAAATTAGCCCAAAGTTCAACAACTTTAAAGGGAGACAATTATCCAGTATTGAACGTATACCCTGACATGTTTTATCTCCCTTTACTGAGTAAAATGAAACAATAAAACAAATCATACATATATCTCTTTATTCAAGTCTCTTAAATATGCAAGCTGTCTGATCTGGGTCTACTCTGTTTGCAAAGGTATGAAAAGGAGTTTATATAAAGTAAAGGCTTAATGAGACTAGTGTTTGTCTGTCATATGACAGGTCAGAATATTTCATCATATAGCAGAACTCCAAAATAACATTTATATTAGTTTATTTATAAGTAAACAGAGCAAACCCTGATCAGGTTCGGCTCTGCTTGCTTGTGACATTATAATAGAGCTGACTTTACTAGTACAAAAAAAACATACGCCATTATTAAAAAAAAAAAACCTAATAAATATCCAAGATGTCATTATTTCTCATATGAATATGATACAGGAAAAGAGTTAAGTGGCACTTCATTAAAATAACTGTTGCATTCTATATTACTATATAACATAGATGAGCAACTCTCACTAGCGTGGAACAAAATTAATGCTAAATTTAGCGCAATGGTTTCAAACATAGACTTTTACAGGTATTTGTGTAAGAAATAATTACATCATGAATGTTGATAAGATTAATTTGTTATAATAGCGCATCGACACAGGCATCTTGATCAGACAGCTCCTATAGGAGCCATCTGATCTAGGTCTACCTTGTTTGCAAAGGTGCAGAAATGCGTATTTATGGAGTAAAGGGTTAAAAGTATCAATATCAGCAAAAAGGTTAACCATTTTAGCATTGAATTTTCAAAGTGGAATGGTCCTACAAAAATTGCTGAACTGGGTCTGAAGTACATGTACATGAATATGTCAGTGCACTTGTTAACTTCCTTGCATTCAAATATTTAACAGCTGAATTAAATTTTCATAATTGAATAATGACTGATGTGGAAAATATCACATTTCAAAATTGGTAACTGCATGCATCATTTCGTTACCTGACAATTTTGCTAGTTGAAAAACACAGTGACAACATGCATTTTCTGTGATTATTACATGTATAATTTTTCTGTTTATCAGAGGAGACCACTCAGTTTCATAGCTAGGAGACCATTATTCTTCCTGGTAACAAAATAGGGACATGTATATAATTCTACCATCATCTGCATGGAGAGCAGAAAGTGTAATGTTTTAAATGTCTGAGCATTCATTGTTGTTGTTGTTTTTTGTAACACTGTTACAGAAATGGGTAATCTATAAATATTTCAGCTGCCTTTAAAGATATATGCTGCGCAAATTTCCGCAAATTTTGCATTTCAATTTAACCTGACTTCAGAATCGGAATCTACCCTTAGGAAAAAGAACTGCTAAAAACTGCAGTTTTTTAGCAGTGAAATAGCAGTTTTTTGAAAATACTGCCTTCTTTAGCAGTATTTTATCATGGCCATCAGTTGTTGGTGAGCAGTTAACTGCAGTTTTAAAATAACTGCTAAAAACTGCATGTATAGCTCCATTCATTTGTGACAGTTTTTAACAGTAAAACATAACTGTTACCTGAAAAAATTGTTTAATTTGCAGTAAATAGCAGTACTTTTCTTGGAGCAGTTTTCTGGTTGCTTTTATTTGAACAGAAGAACCAGTTTATAGCAGTTTTCATTTTACTGCAGCATAAAAATTGCAAACCTTTAAAAGTTATAGGTATAGGATCCTATATCTACTATAGAAATGGAAAACAAATTCGAGCTAGCATATTTTATTACTAATAGTATAATGACAATGTATATTCCACATCAACATGACGATCAGTGATCCAGCTAGTAAGAAATAGCTGGCGCATCACCCGTTCCTTATTTGCTAGCGCTCTGTTGCCTGGCATGGCGCCAAGTTGCCTCTTTGAATCTGGAAAAGTGCAGACACTGATCATTCTGGCTCAGCGTGAGATCAATTATCTCCATCCACTGGTCCGGTATATATACCCCCTTCCCCATGTAGCATTGCCCCTATTGCGTTGGTCAATTAATTTATGTTATTAACCAATGAAATATAGATAACATACAACTCCATCTAAGGTTACAAGATGTGTTTGTGAAACGCTATATATACACTATATGCCCCCACAGTATAGCAAATGTAATACCTAAACATTTGTACTTTGACCTTGGAGGATGGCCTTGACATTGTCATGTCACCACTCAAACTGTGAGCTAGGCTTCATGAGATCCATACGTAAATGCCAAATATAAAGTCTATATATCTCTATTGGTTCTAAAGTAAGTTAGTTGACCTACATGTATATATCTGGCCTTAGACCTTGAAGGATGACCTTGTCCCTAACATGTCACTTCTGAAAATGTGCAGCTTCAAGAGATATACATGAATGCCAAATATCAAGTCTCTATTTCTACTGATTCAAAAGTTATGCCCAAGGTTGAAGTTGCTGACAAACAAACATTTTACCTTTGACCCTTAAGGATGACCTTGACATATCACCCCTCAAATTGTGCTGCTTTATGAGATACTTATGCATGCCAAGAATCAAGTCTCTATCTGTAATGGCTCAAAAGTAACGACCGACGTTGGTGACCCCCCCCCCCCCAAAAAAAAAACCCCATATAAAAAACAAAACAAAAAAAACCCACTCTCCGATCTGATTGGGTTGGGGGAGGGAGAGGGGGGGGGGGGCACAATTATGCCAGAGACGAGTATATATATATCTTATTAGACTATGTTGCGTAAGAATTATCAAATTGTCAATCACAATAAAAAAAAACACCAATTGCTTCCGTAAACCAATTAAAGTAATTAAAATATCCCAAATTGGCTTTGTTAAATTCCTGAAATCAAACCCTAGCTGATAAAACGACTTAATTCGCCGAAACTGTTAATGCGGCTCAGTGCGAGTATCGTAGGTACGAAGCTCGCTGGCCCGAACCGTTCTGGTTCCCTTTCGCGTGTTTGGTTCCTAGCGTATGAAATCTGCTGAAATTCTGGCGGTTGAAGAAGTTAGTGGATAATTTCGTTTTGCATCGCCAAAAGGGCTCCAAAGAGGTAAATATAGCTCAGTCTTTGTGTATATTTTATGCAATATTAAAATCTTGTCATTTTCAGGTATATTCTATACGATTACAGTTTGTAAACACTGAGTTTATTTGCGACGATTTTCAAATTCAAATCGGTCTCCGTTCAAATGCATGGTTTCGGACATCCATGTTTCGGACGAAATGTTATTGTATCATTGCGTTGTATTATTATGCACAGTATGCATTTGTGCTCGAATAATTGAAATGACTAGGATCCACATCAGACATATATTCACGCTGTTTTAATGTTTATTTTCAGTTTGACGTGAATGTATTGATGACCAGTATACAGTTGGCAGTTTCTTATAAACTTTCTATCAACTCCATGGCAGAACCGTTACATATGCCTTCATGTAAAATAGCCTGCTTGGAATAGAATGTCTATGCAGCGAAGAACAACTTGATACTGTCCTAGCTGGTTTTTCCAGCCCAAAGGATCGGATGCAAGGTAATGTAAAATAAAATGCTAAATAACCTCAGTTGTAAATGCCTAAGATCAGTTGTTGAGTCTTGGCAACTTGTTGAGTCTTGGCAACTATGTATAAATTACCCATGATGCAATACTGGGAAGAAACCAATATGGTGGCTACAAACTGTCAATATTTCTAGTTTTAAAAATGTGTCGAGTTGTCGATTACATAGCATGACAGTTGATAGAACACAGCTGAATTAGGTTTTTAAAATTCCATAAATCCTATGGTGAGTTAATTATCAATTCTAATAAATTAAGACTAATTAGATTTGTATTATTCAATATTGTTTATCTTCGATTTTCATGTAAGTGGGTGGGTGGGGTAATATTCTAGCTAGCTCTTTACCCCTCTACTCTCTATTTCTGTTTAACCTGACAATGATCAACCGACAACCATGCAACACCAAAGTCACTGTACCCATGCATCTCATGGGGAGAGACATGAAAATACAACCAATAATGAGATTTATTAAAAAAGAAAATTGAATATGTTTACTTTTTTCCAGCAGTCATGTTTGCAATGAAAATGAAAGTATAGCAAGTAAAATAATATTCTTCCCTGTTTTAGTTGGGAACAGACCTATAAGATTTGTTGAGATGTAACCCTTTACACCATGAATGTTCATGGAAGTAATTGCGTCACATTATTACTAGATTATATTTCATTATGGCATAGAATTATGAACACAAATTCTGGCTTAGGCAGAAAATATATTATTCCAAAAGAAAATAGAGAAGATGGGGATTAGTTATCTCTTACAGGATTGATCTTGGTCTACTCCATTTGCAAAGCCATAGAAGTGTATGATGTAAAAAGTTAAATATCCAGATTTATGAAATTTTGTCAATAAATTGGACATGTATGTAAATAGGTCAGTCAAAACATGATAAATCTTTCATTATAGGTTATTGAACAGGGAGGAAGAATTAGATTTAATATTATTTTGATAATGTTTATGTTATTAGTACCATTTTTATTGTAGGACTGGGGATACAGCTGTGCCTATTGTCCAGATCAACAAGCCTGACACACAAAGAGAAGAAAAAGGATAGTTGTCATACAGAAAAATGAAGGTGCAAAAACTTGTCACCATCTTTTCAAAAGACCATAGACTTGCATAAGATTGTGGGGACAGTTTCATGATGGAGCAACTCTTCAAGAAGATAGACAGCACTCTGGATCTTTTCATTTGTTAAAGTGATTTTGCTAGGTGTAAATATCTATTCAAATGGCTAAAAACAAGACTACAACTTACAAGAGAGCATGTATTTTGTACAGTTATTGTAGTATAACATCTCTGTTGAAAAGGAGTACATGTGTTCTGTACAAATAGTATAGATCAAGTTTAGAGGGCTTGTAAGAGAGCTGTCTTAACAGGATCTACTCTGTATGCCATATGTTAGTGTTTTGTAAAATGCCCAGTAATGGTGCAATCAACTTATTCTTAAAAATTAAGAGTGAACCTTTTGAAAACTGCAGCATAAATAATAACTTTCATTTAGCCGTATGTTATGTTTTTCTATTACAGTATATAAAATGTTAAAAAACTTTTGATGGAAATTTATTTGTTCCCCGCCCCCACCCCAGCAAAAAATACTGGCAGTTTTTCTTCCAGTATTCAATGATGTCATTTTACTGCTTAAAAATAATGGCCAGTTATTTTGCAGTTTTTCTTCCAGTATTTTATGATGTAATTTAACTGCTGAAAAAATGTGGACAGTTTTTCTTCCAGTTTAATGATGTCATTTAACTGGTTCATAACTGGTAAGCCAGTTATTTTGCAGTTTTTTATGACCTCATATGACTGCTAGCTCATTTAAATATTTCGGCCGATTTCACTGCACTTTCACTGCTAAAAACTGGTTTAGAACAAACTGCTAAAAAAACTGCTTTTTACTGGTTCTGAAAAACACTGCTAAATCACTGCAAGTTAACTGCCTTCCTTTTTCCTAAGGGTATGTACCTTAACACTTATTTAACACAAAACAGCATGGTTAGTAAATGATTGTTTGTGTCGAAAAATTTAGAAAAATGGATTGCTACAGATACCAACAGAAAAGCGTTCACCATTGGCCGAAATCTGTCGTAATATTCAAATTTACATACCAGAAATATCCATTTGATGTATATGTAGGCCGACAACCAGTGTCAGCCGTTGTACATGTGATAACAACCTAATTATATTCAAAGCATTATTCCAAAATAGAATCGGAGTTAATCAGAACTAGGCCGAAGATGTCCGCTGATTTCCGTACAAAATCCCCATTTCTAAAAAGCAGGCTCCTTTTAAAGAATTTAGCAGTATTCGGATAACGATAATATTTAGATGGACAAATATATTCTGTCATAAAATGGGTTGTAAGCATTATTTTCATTGTATGTATATACGGGTTGATTGATTAATACCAAAAATTGGGCAGAATACATCTTTAACCCTGAAGCAATACTCCATGAATATTCATGTAAGAGAAAATGAAATCATAAATATTAATTAATTTAATATCTATAATAGCACTTGAACACAGGAACTTTGAGCCTGGTGGAAACTATAGAATGTGATAATAAGCAAACAGAGCAGGCGTCTGATCAGACGGCTACCTCCTATAGGAGCTATCTTATCTGGGTCTACTCTGTTTGCAAAGGAGTAGAAATATGGAGTAAAGGGTTAAACCAGGGTTAAAACTCATAGTCTTGCATTTTCTAGTCATATATGTTCTACCATGTTGCCATAAAAGCTCAATCGCATAACGCGGCAATATATATAATGTTATATATACAGTATAACACGGTACATTCTTCTCCCATTTTTCCATATTCATTCCAAACCTCACCTGGATACATCCACAGATTGACAGTACCACACTGTTGCCAGTGCAGGCCAAAAGTTGTGGCTGCAGACAAGCCCTAAACTGAACAAGGTAACTAGCTATAAATATTTTAGTCAGGCCCAACTGAGGCTCAAGCCAACAGTACAATATTGAGATTCTACATTGCTACAAAAGCCGGCTTGTGCAGCAAGGCATTATAAACACTGTTAGAACATTGCACTTCACTATTTATACAAAATAAGTGCACCGGGCCCTCTGTCTATACTTGATGTATTTCTGGTATCTAATTCTCTGAAACATCTCAAGCAGTTGCTCTATCACTACATATAACTAAAAGGAAATCTCTTGACACTTTACTCCTTGAATATCCATGCAAGAAATAAAGACATCAAGAAATAAAGAAATCATTAATTATATTAATCAACCCTTAACTCCATGAACATTTAGGTCAGAAATAATGCATGTTTGAATATTAACCCTAAGTTCAATCTGGGACACGATCCCGCTGATCAGAATATATATACACCGTTTGTCATTCAAAATAATCTACATGTAACAGCAATTTTGAGCCTTTTGTACTGTATAGTAAACTATGCACTTTGTGCCAGATGTTTGTATACCTGACTTTATAACTGATCGAACTGTTCTATTTTGATAATTCTTGGTTGAAAGTGTTAACTTGTTTAACCCTTTCCCTGTTCTATATTTATTCCAAATTTCAATAGCTACTGAATATTCATGGCGAAAATAATTATAAAGAAATATGGAAGGTTGAACATTGTAGCCATTTTAGAAAGCAAAGAAACAGATCTATCATATTCTATTAGCAAACAGAGTAGACCCAGATCAGACTGCTCCTCTAGGAGCCGTCTGATCTGGGTCTACTCTGTTTGCAAATGTGTGAAAACATGTTTATATGAGGGAAAGGGTTAACCTAAATCCATCCATGAATATTCATGTAAGAAATAATAACATCATGCATGAATATTAAATTTGTAGCCAGATAGAGATTGTGGTGAAACAGTTGATAGGCTTAAAATTATAATAGGCTAAGCCGCTATAGCTGTGTGGCTTAATTGGTAGCTCAGTCTGTAGAGTCAGTTGGCATGGTAAACTAGAGGTCCTGGGTTCGAGTCCCAGTTGAGTCACAACTTTTTCACCATATGTTACATGTATTAATTAGATTAATTTGTTCTTATAGCACATGGACATAGAAATTTTGGCCATGGCAGAAATCGTATCTATATTACATCATATAGGCAAACAGAGCAGACCCTGATCAGACGGCTCCTATAGGAGTAAAAAGGCATAAATTGAGTAAAGGGTTAAACATTGATAAGCTAGCTGTTCCACTTAGATAATTCTAAGTCGAAAGGGTTATAACTAGCTTAAACATTCATTTAATGTCTTAAGAACAAAAATTAACAGGTCTGCTGCTCATCCAGGCCCTTAATGTATGAACAGATTTGACCCTGGTAAAAATGTAGAATCAGATCTATATAATTCCATAAGCAAACAAAGCAATTAAGTTGTGTTTGCAAGGCATATTTATGGTACAAAGGTTTAACTGATTTTTATAAAAGCACGAACCAGGAACAAAAATTAAGAATCAATTTTTTTATTGAGACAGAAACTGTAGGACAATTAAGATACATTACTCAGGTAAGTTAGAATCACGATGCATCATAAAGTTTATCGAAAATCTCCATGACCTGTCACAGATTCAATACGCGATGTGAAATGCGATGGGTAATATCATGATTTTCTATAATCCATATGGCAGATTTTTTCTTCCCCCTAAAGGTCAAATCGGGATAAATCGCCTTTTGCGAAAGATCCATGAGATCTGTACCTGTAGATCTACATCATTTGATAAACAAAAAGAGCAGACTCTGATAAACAGCTCCTGCAGAAGTCATATCTCATCTGTGCCTACTCTGTTTGCAAGGTGATAAAAGGGGTATCAATTTTAATTATATGGAGTTAAAAATATTAGCTAGAATCACAAAATAAATAACTGAACTAGCTGACAGGGTTAATTTTAGTTTATCTGTATATCATCTGTTATCTGCAGTCCCACATCTTAACCTATAATTACACCTGTGCAATTTAGTTTGAAACAAAACAATGTGCATATATACATGTATACAGTATACTTCTGTAGCAATTATATAATACAATTTCTGCCATCCACACAAACATATAAATACATAACCTGTGAGAGAAAAGTGCAAAATAAATTAAATACATTCAGATAAAAAATAACTGATGTAAGTAATGACAACAAAAACATTTTTATCTACAAAGAGGAAATAAATGTACATACCAGTTTGTTTTGGGGAAAGAAAACTCAGAGGTAGTCACATGACTGTCATGTGATCAATATTATATCACAATGGAAACCTGTATCTTGATAAAAACAGCCATTATCTCTGAAACAATTGAATGACCGGGTATTCATTCTTTTATACGTCATAAATCGTAAATTTAATTTTTACTAGAAATGAATCAATGCAACGAGATGTCCTGAAAAAATGATTTAAAAAAACAACAACACCCATATTCCGCGATCGTAACTGTTTTTACCATACCATACCAGATCATGTGACCGTCATGTGACATAAAAAGGCGGATGACCAGAAAGGAAGAACAAAGTAACAACAAAAAACTTCAGTAAACAGATGCGTCTGTGTGAGGCAGACTTCTGAAATGGTTCATTTTGTATTATATTGCCTTTTGGCAAATATTGCACAGACATTTGTTCCACTGACAGAGGGGAGGAACGTTTTAGTTTTGATTGGTATGTTACTTGTCATATAGCATGGTCTCGCCGTCTATCGAACCTCTTAAGCTTTGACCAGGAACAAAAAACGTTTACTGTGAATATTGAAGAAAAAAATAAATCAGCAGTTCAAAATAATCTTTTATACATACCTTGAAACAATTAAGTAATTTTATTCTCATCTATTAATCCCCAAACAATCCAGTGTTCCCCACCACCCGCATAACAAAACAAAAATGGCTGCCAGAAAAATATCACCTGCTTATCGAACCATTGTTTTAGAAACTGTTTACTTTAACATAATACTCATAATCACGTGATTTCATCATGGGTGCGCGACCTTTGCATAAGCTGAATGGGTCAGAGCTGTCAAACATTTTTAATGTGGTACACTTTTCAATTTATGTTGATATTCTATAACGTATTGAGAGTTTTCTCATGTTTAGCATAGTTGAAGGAAAAATAAACTGTATTGACCTGTTATGACGTATATTTCATTTCTAAAGCTACGAGGCGTTGTTTAAAGACAAAGCAACGGTACTCACTCCTGATTTTATGAGGTAGTATGCATTTGTACATGCGTAAAAACACAAAAAAATGAAAGGTTCGATAAACAGGTGAGGTTCGATAGAAGGTGAGTCTATGATATGTGGTAGTCTCATTAATGACCCGTAAGACAGCATGCTAATTTTGTGACAGTTGCCGTCTGCCGGGATAGCGTTAAAACCGAAAGTAGCTCGATATCACCATTTAGAGTACACAGATGTGAACTATATAAGTGGTAGTTTTTCCATTCGGACACGCACTTTTTCGCAGCTTTGTTAGCGTCAAATTAGATAATTGTCAGCAGACTAAACTAGAAGGTTAACCAACTAGAACTATCACTAAAGGTGATGGATACTCCCGCACATCAGCCTTAACCCTTTCCTCCATGAATATTCATGTAAGATATAATGATGTCATGAATATTAATTGGATTAATTGTTATAACAGCACATTTACACAGGAAGTTTTGGCAGTGGCAGAACAGGGCCGTACCCAGACAATTTTTGCTGGGGGGGGGCCGAGTTGGGATGGGCACGGGAGAGGTGTCCCCTCCCGGTAGACGATTTTTTTTGGTATGCCGCATTGAATGGTGCAATTTCCTGCTATCTGAATCACTCTATCAAGATATAATTTTATGTTATAATATAGGAAATCGGCTCCTTTTACACCTGTATTTCAGTGTATAGACTTAAAGCATGATGATCGAATGATCACCAATGTTTCAATGCAGAGACTACATACAAATTATACTAACACCATAAGTTGTGATCAAGGCTAAAGTTTTTTTTGCCATTGACAGACAGGCAGACACACATATGAACATGATTAAAGTTTTTTGCCATTGACAGACAGACATTTGATTATGCTAAAAGTTTTTTGTCATGGACAGACTCGGCATTATTCATCTCAGAACTAGCATCCGCTTATGTCTTTATTCTAAATGTGAAAACAACCCTGATCAAAACTACAAACATCAAATGTTACAGTTTACCAAGAGAGTCATGATGGCCCTTATTCGCTCACCTGGTTATAACAGATTTATGTATACAATGAAAAAAAAAATTCCATTTTATCTTATTTTACAATAATATTTTGGCTGATTTTATAGCCCTTATTCGGGTATATTCCCAATAGCAAAAGGTATGTTTTGCACCCATTTTTTTTTAGGAACATTCCCAATCTCAAGTTACAAAACAAATTCATGAAAAAACATTAAGAAACCTCTATTTATTCAGTACAATCTGACTGGGGACAAAGATCATTTTTACTTTTTTTATCATTCGAAATGTTCAGGTTTTTTTTTCATTACTACAGTAGTTACTGATCAATGTCAGTAAAACGCTTATCGGCCGAAGTGCATACTGCTTTTTGTAGCTATGCTATAGCGTCTTGATATGTCATTCCCATCGTCTTAATTTTGCGACAATGTTTCCTCGCTTAATTAATATAGAATCTACGTGCCACATGTGGTATTTGTGGAAACGCAGCAATTTGCATTTCGACACGACTGGTTCCTGAACAATTTATTTGCTAAACTCCAGTATAGCGAAAACTGGAACCAACTCGTAACTACGTAATTCGGGTGTTCTCCGCGGGGGGGTTCCCCTGATTGGTCCATACCAAAATAGGCCAAGCGTGGATCACAGCATGACAGGATGCTAAAGGTGGCCTGTCTGTGTAGAGAACTAAAAGATAATCTCCCCGAGATAGGAAAATATCGGTCACTAAAAAATTGCCTTGGTAAAATTTCAAAACGGTAGATCTAACTGAAAACTAAAAAGGGGCCCATTAACAAAAATGGTATCTTGTCAGCCAGCTGGGGGGGCCCCCACCTGGGTACGGGCCTGGGCAGAAACTGTATAATCATATCTATCACAGGCACTGTCAAGCAGACAGAGCAGACCCTGATCTGATCTGCCAGGTCTACTCTGTTTTGCAACTTTAGGTGCATTTATGGAGTAAAGGGTTAATTGAAAATACTCAAGAGTTCAATAGGAGATAATGATGTATCACAGTGTGTAGGTATATCATCACTTGTACAGCCTTGCTGACTACAAGCGATCTTTTATGGCGATGTGGTAGAGTGCATGACTGTGATATGGGGTATATGGGAGTCGGTGTGTTGGTCTGTCTGTCTGTCTGTCTGTGGGTGGCACAACCTGACACAATGAACACTTTTAGTCCATGGCAATCTTCCTGAAACTTGGTCAGAATGATTATCGTTAGAAATTCTCGGACAAGTTTGAAAGTTGGTCATGTGTGGGGGTAAAAAACTAGGTCAAATAGGAAAATCTTGTGAACACGTACTCTAGAGGTTACATTTGTCAGCGGCTAGCTGTCTATTTTCACTTTTGTTCTAGTTTTTCACCAATCAGAAACTATGTTGCATTGTAATTTGCATATGACCTACTAGTATTTTGTAGTAAACTGTATTTTCATTAGTTAATCCCTTGACTGGTATACAGCCTTTTTATAATGCCTCGATCTACACGTGGCCAAACTATGTACAATTTAGATACACAGTCTGCTATCGTCTCGATATTCCTGGGTCATTCTAATGACCTAGTAGTTATTTCAAAACACCGTGTTTTATGATAATTAGCTGCTAAGGCCTCGCAAATTGAAATCGATGCAATCGATCTATATTAACCAAATATAAGGCGTTCTGTTATACAGACAGTTTCTATTAACTTCTCAGAGCTCAGTGAAATCGGCATATGATACAGAAAGTGATTATTTACGCAGATGTTTAGCATGGAAGAATGTCGACTGTCGAAAGTTCTGTTCTTAAAATAGATGTATTACCATCATGTAATGGAAATTCCAATAAAATCGAAGTACTGATGTACTGATGATGATTACAAAGCGAAATGTGTATTAAATTGGGATTTAAAGAATATAGGCAAACAAAATTGTTATGGTAGTGAAAATTTAACAATTGTTGTTAATAATAACTGATAATAATATAACAAGAAGTAATAAACTTCAACAGTTTGAAATATATGAGTATAATGTAGTAAGAATATGTAGACAAAATATAAACAACAGGATCAGTATTAATTAACTTCAAATACAGTTTTATAAATTTATTTAATTTATTTGTCTGAATGTAGTAAACTATTTGTTTATTACAAATGTAAACAGATCCATGAATTTCAAATCACTACTAAATCATATACTGAATTGAGAATAAAAAGGTATAAATAAAATCTCTTTAATAATAGTATAAATGAAAGCGTTACAGACACTGCAGTATTCTTTGCATGGGAACAATTAATGTTTTGAAAATCAAATTTCTGATATTTGGCATAAAATAGCGTTTCTAGAAGGGAAATGTTTAGATCTAACACACTCTCTCTCTCTCTCTAGTGAGTCATTCATTTGCAGCTGACATTCCGGCCGTCTCCTGCTATGCTTATCAAACTGACCACTCCGAGTTGCTTCCGAAGTTATAGGTGTGATTACCTATTCGCTTGCACGTCAATAACTTGTACTAGACCGCCATGCGGAATGGCGGTTGTCAGGTCGGCGAGAGTAGCATGTTTCCGACTCGAGAATACATCTATAACTTTGTGTTAATTAAATTTGCTTACGCAAAGAATACAGAAGCCATTAAAATATAAGTATAATACATTCTCACAAATAAAAATTGATATAATTATTATTAGTAAATAAACATTTTTTTAAAATACCAACAAACTGGTTCCATACTTTATATCAGTTCCTATTACCCATTATCGTACTTATCACCTCATGGTTATGATTGCTGAGCATTATTACCAGTTTGCCAAAACCACTATTAAACTTTCAAACTTTTATTATCATTTGATCATCAAGTCTACTTTGACGAACAGATAGTTTGCCGAAACCACCATAATTCATAAGGCAATGCCATAGGAAATAAAGAAGAAAGGTTGTTTAGTATATTAGAGTAGTGGCATTAATAGTATTAATTACTATCCCCGACCACAGCACCAAGCCTCTGGTTGTTCCCCTTTGTGATATAAAGCTACTAACTGAAGGCTGTTGCTACGGCTCTATCACCTGGTGGAAGTAGGTTGAGGTTGCTAACATTATATTGTTGTAAAAATACATGTAGACTTAGTTATGTTGTCACTAATGATGATGCATACAAGCCGATTAATGCGTTGATCTAGGCTAGATAAATACCGTTCTTTAATAATTACAGACTCTGCATAAACAAAAACTAAATTCTATATGCTTTAAAGTGTATTTAATTTGTTATCTTCATAGCAATATAAATATACGCGCTTTCATGTATATTTTTTATAATAGGTAAAATGAAGAACTAACTTCAGATAGTTTTAATTGACATTGTACATTTTAATAGTGATATTTTCTTAAAAGTAACTTGAAAATTTTCAATAATTGCTTCTTCTAATCCAGGTCATTTCCATTGCATGCCTCTTTGCTAGTATAATAACAAGCAACCCTTCATAGATCTAGTTCCCTGTACTAACAGAATCTCCAAACATTGCAATTAATATTGCATTATTGTTTTGTACATTATGTCAATATTTGAATGCCGCTGAATATCAATTTTAAAAGATATTTCTTGTTAGCCATATGTTCATGAAACTTGGTCAGAATGATTGTCCAAATAAATTCTCAGACAAGTTTGAAAGTGGGTAATGTGGGGTAAAAAAATAGGTCAAACAGTAGGAAAATCTTGTTAATACTCTAGAGGTCACATATTTTGCCCAATCTTCATAAAACTTTTTTTTTTTTTTTTTTTTTTATTCAAGAATTCTTCATAAAACTTGGTCAGAATGATTGTCTTAATAAATTCTCAGACAAGTTTGAAAGTGGGTCAGTCTAGAGGTTCAAATTTTAGCCCAATCTTTATGAAACTTGGTCAGAATGATTGACTAAAATAAAATCTCGAACAAATGAGAAAGTGGGTCATGCAGGGTCCAAAACTAGGTCACTAGGTCAAGTATTAGAAAAATCTTGTGAACACTCTAAAGGACACATTTTTTGCTGAATCTTCATGAAACTTTATAAGAATGATCTCAGACGAGTTTGAAAGTGGGTCACGTGGGGTCAAAAACTAGGTCACTAGATCAAACAGTAGAAAAACCTGGTATGATCTGCGATCAAGGCAGCTGAGTGGGGGTATTTCATCACCATTAGTGATATTTCTAGTTATGTTTTTTTTTTTTAGCTGATGATGCTGGTTTTGAGACGAAAGTCTATAACAACAGTATTTGCAAGACACCTAACATTGACAGGCTGGCACAGAAAAGTGTGATATTCAAGAATGCCTTTACTTCAGTCAGCAGTTGTTCTCCAAGCAGGTATATGCATTTTATTTTGCTATACAGAAAAAACCCTCTGAACTAGAACTTTAGTAAAGAATAATTAAGATCTTTTTAGGTAGGTGGCTGCTTAAGGCAGTGTGAAAGTCATGCAGAAAGCTTCTTTAGGAGCTCCTTTGGGAGCTTTCTGCATGAATTTTACAGTGCATTAACCTTTACATAAAATCACCTATCTATGCCTTTGCAAACAGAGAAGACCCAGATCAGATGGCTCCTATTATAGGAGTCATCTGATCAGGGTCTGCTCTGTTTGCTTATAAAATGATACGGAATATGATTATACAGTTTCTGCATGTGCCGAAATTTCTTGTGTTCGTGTTCCATTATAAAAAATAATCAATATTCATGATGTCATTATATTAATATTCATGGAGTAAGGTGCCACCTGTCTTGATACTAATTTGAATGTCCAGTTTAGAGGGGTACTACTGTATTTATGTGTATAAATACTGGATAGAGTGGAATTCTTATTCTTAATCTGTGTTCATAACCCATTCCCTCATATTGATGCCTCTGTAAATGTCACTTTTTGAAACCATTGTGATAGATAAATACTTGAACTGCTCTGATCTAATATTTCAACCACTAAGGGCCTTTTTCAAAGATTATCATGTCAAAATACACGTCACATTTTTGTTACATACATTCAGCCATAAAATCAAAGAGGAATATTTTCTTCATTGTGATAAATACAGCATTTGCTCCTATGGAGCAATGTATTTATATATTAGTTATGTCTTCCCCCTCCCCCCCCCCCCCCCCCCTTTAGGGGAGGGAGACATATTGATGTTGTGCTTTCTGTCCGTCCGTCCGTCTGTCTGTCTGTTACAATTCTTGTGCAGCTAACTCCTCCTACACCATTAGAGGGATTTCCTTCAAACTTTTACATATGAATCAGCTATATGTGAGGGTGGTCATGTGGTTTGGAATTTTGGCTGCAACAATTTTGACAGAAGTTATGGCCCTTTGTATTTTTTCCTTATATAGAATATATAGCGAAAAAATATTGTGCAGCTAACTCCTCCTACACTATTTGAGGGATTTACTTCAAACTTTTACATATGAACCAGCTATATGTGAGGATGGTCATGTGGTTTGGAATTTTGGCTGCAACAATTTTGCCAGAAGTTATGGCCCTTTGTACTTTTTGCTTATAGCGAAAAAATCTTGTGCAGCTAACTCCTCCAACACTATTTTCCTTATATAGAATATATAGCAAAACAATCTTGTGCGCCAACTCAATTTTCCTTGTATAGAGTATATAGTGAAAAAATCTTGTGCAGCTAACTCCTACACTATTTGAGGGATTTACTTCAAACTTTTACATATGAACCAGCTATATGTGTATTTGAGGGATTTACTTCAAACTTTTACATATGAACCTGCTATATATATAACCAATCTGTATGTGATGCACATCCAATCTATATGTATCTATGTATCTCTTGGTTACAACGTTCATTCCTCTTATGGGTGCGGGGGCGGGGTACCGGGGGGAGACATGTGTTTTTCTCAAAAACAAACTCTAGTTATTTATTTATTTATCACAATGGTTTCAATACTACACAATTCTATAAATTTCCTTTTCTCAAGTTATTGCTCCTGTTCGATAGATTTATTCTGCTGTGTTTGCCTATGAAGTTATGTAGATCGAAACTTCCTACAGGTCTTCTGTAAGCCAGCAAGCCCTTGGAAATTTTTACAAATTAAGTTAACCCTTTCCTTCAAGTTCATATATGCAAACGCCTTTTCATGCATTTGCAATCAGAGTAGACCAAGATCAGATGGCTCCTATAGGAGCCGTGTGATCAAGATCTGCTCTGTTTGCTTTTGGCGTGATATAGATCTGATTCCACAGTCTTTGTCAAAGAAAAAAATTCTCTAAAAGTTTAAATTATAAAACTAAAGTAAATAAATTTTCATGATGTCGTAATTTCTTGCATTAATATTGAACAGGGGTAGGGTTAACTATGAACATACAGTAAAACCCCTCTAATGCGACCACCAAAAATGGGCATAATTCTGGGTGGCAGAGGCAGGTGGTCGCTTAATGCAGGACGAAAGTTATGCAGAAAGCTCCTTCAGGAGCTTTCTGCATAACTTTCATCCTGCATTAAGCGACCACCTGCTAAAATAAAAGACGCCAGTGGCTCTTTATAAAGTGGCTGCATTAGCGGTGTTTTACTGTATATTATTGTGTTGGGGTTACTGACAGGTATCAGTAAATATGGATGTGGCTTTGGTATTTTTACAGGTCGGTGATCATGTCTGGATTGCCCCAGCACCAGAATGGCATGTATGGATTACATCAGGGCTACCACCACTTCATGAGCTTTGACAAAGTCCAAAGCTTACCTCTCCTGCTGAGGAAAAATAACATACGTACAGGTGATTCATTGCTTAGAGACATAGATAAGAATAATTCCTTTATTCCTCCAATAAACCCTATGATTGGACCATTCTTTAGAATCATCCCTTTGAGATTTTGGCCACATCATAGAGTTTGGAAAAAACAGTAAGTTTTACCCTTTCCGTCATATAAAGGCCTTTTCATGCATTTGCAAACATAGTAGACCCAGATCAGACAGCTCCTATAGGAGCCATTTGATCAGGGTCTGCTCTGTTTGCTAATGGAATTTGATAGATCTGTTTCAATACTTTCTAAAATGATTACATTGTTCCACCTTCAATATTTCGTTATAACTATTTTGTCCATGAATATTCATTAGGTACTGAAATTTGTAATAAACATAAAACAGGAAAAGGGTTAACCCATTACCTGTTCAATATTCATAAAAAAATGACATCATGGATATTAATTAGATTATTTATTATAAATTAAATGACATATTAATACAGGACACTTTGGCTCAGACAGGAATTGTAGAATCAGATCTATTATTCTTTAGGAGCCGTCTGATCTGGGCTACTCTGTCGCAAATGTGTGAAAAGGTGTTTATCTGAAGGAAAGGGTTAAGCATTTGAGATGCACCTTTAATTTTTGGCTTTGATTGCTGTTTACCATAATTCAAGAACATCATGATTATTTTATGGGTTACAACAAGAAGACAATAGTTTGGCAGAGGAATGTAGAAGATATGTTACATATATACTAAGATGTCATAAATACTACTGTTATCTCAACTGTGAATGATATGTTTCTAATGTGTTTCTTGTCAAAATAGATAATGAATATTTCTGACATGAATGATCATCAGGTAAAGTGTTCATTCAG